>CM035152.1:105244981-105430822 GCA_020205615.1 Panax quinquefolius
TTAATAATTTGCATAAAGATTTGGCTCTGATGCCACTGTTAGGTTTGTAATATTCATGAACACAATCATATTGCACAAAATAAGCGGAAGCATGGAAAATTAAGTTTTAAAATTTTACAAACCATATACCCGGATCATCCTTTATGCGAAATTATTAATTAAACGAAAAGATAAAGAACAAAAATCATACCCTTGAAGATCCGAGCTTGCTCAGGTACAAGTTCATCTCAATCCTTTTCGTGTTCAACTTGAATTCACCGGGTGTGGTTCCTTCCTTTGATCAACGTTAGCCACACAAGTGTTTGGCCTCTAGAGGTGATCCACCAAGGAAGAAGAAATATTCAAGAAGATGGGTGTTTGACAAAATCCTAGTTTTTCTATCTCTCATAAAAAATGTGTACTCTCCAACTATTAGAATTACGTATTCTATGAAAACGTCAACCACCTTCACCTATAATAAGACTTCTCTTATTTATAGATGTGGGCAACCCTCCTAATTGGGGTTTTATTTTAATTAATTAAATTCCTTTAATTAATTAAGCTCCCTAATCTTATTAGGGATAATTAATTAAACTCTTTTAATTAATTAGCCTCCTAATCTAATTAGGATATATGAGAGTACTTTTATTAATTAATTTCCAAACTCCTTTAGGAATTAAATAATAATAATAATAGTAATAATAATAATAAGACTCCTCTTATTAATTAATATTTAATATTTTTAAAATATTAAATAATAAATATTAAGCTATTTAATTTATTCTATCACCATTGATTAAATTAAATATACTTAACTTATTATTATGATTATGCCATTAACTTCTTAAATAATTATTCTTCCTTTTATAGTGTGACCCTTTAGGTTCTCCATATCAAATCAGTTGTTAATAAATCAATTAGAATAATTCTAATCTTATTTAAATAAATAAATTAAATTATTAATTTATTTAAATAAATAATATTTATTCTACAATAGGGATAAGCCTCCCTAGCGATCAACGACTTTCCAGATAATATAGATTTCAACATTAATCATAAAAGAACCTTTGAGTAAATAGTTACCGTAAAATTCAATCCTTCCACCATACAATGTCCCAATTAAATATAAGACATGGAATTACTGTTAACTCTTATTTTATTTAATTATATGTATTTCGACTCTTAAATGCATTAACTCAAATAATGCAAATTAGAAACTCCTTTCTAATTTCATTTCGCTTAATGCCAATGACTCTTTGGGTTGTCATTTATCGAATCACATAGGACATTTCTCTTCTTTTACTAGAAGTGGTAGATTCTTTATTGATCATACATTATCTCCATGTATAACTTATTATACCCAAGCATACCCTTTGATATACCCTAAGGGTCTTAAGGAATAAGTCAAAGTATAACTCATGATACACAAGATACTATGATGATCTCAAGTCCAAGGATCACTTCAGACTACTATCACTACAGAATTTCTATCGTGTGCAAGTAAAACTCCATTAGGTATTCCTTAGCGAGCCACGTTCAATGAACTTATTCTCTAATAAGCACCTACATACTTGCTTTAGTGTATCCACACAAATGATCATGAGATCAACTATCCTCATCCAATGAGCAAGCAACGTATGTACCAATCTATCTGGATTCACTAATTCCCAATTTAGTAATCCAATAATTGAGAACTATTTTAGTTTTAAGCTTTCTAAGAATTTAGATCTCATTAGAATGATCATCATCATTATTCTAAAAGCATTGCTTAAAACTATGGGTTTATCACATATTATAAAACAGCATCATGTAGATAATTAAAAGCCTTTAATAAATTAATACTTTTTATTAATAAATGAATAAGATTGTTACAAAGTATATGCTTTATCATCAAACATGATTGGCTTGTGTGCATACTACTCTCACAAATATCACCCTTAACTTTAAACTTTTATCAATTTAACTATTTACCAAAATAGAAAAATTGAATACTTTTATTTCATAAAATTCGAAATCTCACATATGTTGTGATATAAAACAAGATAACAGAGATCAATCAATCAATTAATAAATTAATAAATTCAAGTTTGAGCCCTAATTTTCAGAGAAGAGCATTGGAGGAGAGCAAGGAAGGTCAAGATCACAAAGATTACAGAATTGAAGGAGAAGAATGGTGGTTTTGTAGCTATTCTATTTCTTTAAATTTTGTAATTGGGATGATGAATTTCTCTATCTTTTCAGTATTTAATTCATTGATGATGAACTAAATTCTTAATTAGGCTTGCAATGGATCTTTAGTGTTGAGCAATGATTGTTATGACTTAATTTCAGTTTAAAAATGCTATCAATTCAGTTTACCTATTGTGATTTGCACTTTAATTTATGAACTGCTTGATCACCGATTCTGTGTGGATTTATATGGACTCGAGAGATGATGTATGAATCTATACCTAATTACTTTAGCATGTGTTATTGAATTCTGTGTTTTAATGGAATCTTGATGAATGTTTATGATAGAGATATACCTAACATTGCATGTAATCGCATAAAGACCTTGGAATTTAAACTTTGATTGATTTTAATTCACATAGAGATATAGTGATTTAGTTAATTAGGGTGTTTGGGTTAATTCTATCAAATTGTGCATTTAAGTAATATGGTGTTAGTGCATCGAGAGATGACTAATTCTACTTGAGTGTTCTTGATTAATAAACTGAGATAGTAAATTGAACTGGAAAAAGGTGTGATAATCTGTAACGACCCAGAAATTCGGATCCATTGTAATATAATTTTATTTAATATATAGTGAATAAAATTATATTATTTATTATGGTTATATGCTAGTAAGATGAATGTCGTTTTATAACCTAGAAACGTCGGAACGTCGTAGTATTTTGACTACGTGAGAGAATTAAAGTGTTTGAATTTCCAAGACAAAAATAAAAGTTTTCTGAGAAATTTTCCGAAAAATACTATTCATCGATTTCTGCTCGGGAATTATTTTTGAACTTCCAAGAAATACGTAACGATAGAATATCTAAGTAAGTTGGATTATGTAATAATAATTCAAGTATGGAAAATGTAATTTTATGCATGCGGACTTAATTCGAGAATGTTAAGGAAAACAAAGCCTTAAAGAATTAAGTGATGGTCGTATGATATGTATGTATTGTACGAGGTAACGAATACGAGTATGATACGATGTATTATACGAGTATGTATGAATGATGGAATATTGTATATTATAAATTAGTATATGAGTTAGAATACGAGAATAATACGTAAATAATACGTTATAAGGCTTTTAGCCAAATGAGATGGACTTGTGGGATTGTGTAGCAATTTGTAAAGTCCAATAGAAGTTGAGGTGCAAGTCCATGTGTGAGTAATGTAGCCCAAGTGGTTGTTAAAGTAAAGTCCAAAGTAAATTAAAGCAAGCCCAAAAGCTTAAATTAAGTTTATTAAACCTAAGCCCAAGTTATTGATCCAATGGGTTAGGGTGGCCCATGGGGCAACCCATGAGCACATGGTTGAATGTGGTGACTAAGTAATTAAAGTAAGGACCAAGTAAATAATGTAATGACCAAGCAAGGGATAAGTTTTGTGGAGGCCAAGTTAACTTAGTAAATAAGTAATGAATAGTAAGGAGGTTTGATTAAGGAGGTGAGATGACCTAAATGACTAAACTACCCTAACCTTAGCAATCCTATAAATAGAGATCTTGGATTTCATTTGTTGGTTGCTCATTTCATCCAACAACTTTCAACTTGCAAAGTGCTTATTGGTTAGAGATAATAAGTTAGGAAAAGTTAGACTTTGAAGCAAGAAGTAAGAACAAGAAAGATTCAAGTGATCATCAAGGGTAAGACTCTTGTTCATTAGTCTTCCATCTTTACCATTGTAGGTTGATAAGAGAAGTGTGAATTAATGGATATGTATGCTAAGAAATGATAGGAATAAATAATCTAAGGACTTAAGTCTTAATAAGCCGAGAATAAGTACTTTGTTCATAGATAAGCTATGAACTAAGGAAGAACTTGTAAAACTTGTATCATGTTTACATGAATGAAGTTAGTATGATAAAAGTATGTGAGAACGATGGTTAGAAGACTTAAACTATCATAAGTCATGTGAAGCAAAATTATATGTAGTTTATACTTTGATAAGTTATAAACTCATGAAGAATAAGTCATAACTTATCATGAAAATAAGTTGATGTAATATGTAGGTTAAGATGTCAATAGGATGGATAGAATCCATTTGGAATGATAATCAAATCAAAGTAACGAAGCTATGCCGGAATTCTCACGATTGGACGATAATCGTCGAATTCGTGAAATTCTCGGATTAGAAGTCGAATTTTGATGTTAAGCTCAAAAACATTGGTTTTTGATGGAAGCAGGTCTTATTTGGCATTATAGAGTTGTGAACTCAAAAATGGTCGAATTCTGACTTAGAACGAAGAAACGAGTGTTGAACGTTCACGAACGTTTACCGTTTTTGTTAAAAATGAACTCATAAGTGAATTTTGAGTTAACAAAGTCGAAAATATAAAATTTTTGCATGAACACGTAGAGTATGTAATTTGTGAAGTAATGGCTTTTGAACGAGCCAATTCGGACTTAACATGAATAAGTTATGGCCCCAGAAAATTCACAGAATAATTGAACTAAAGTAATCGTTCGAGGCTCGTGGTCCGTGACCGTGGCGCGACCCATAGAGCCATTCTTGCGGCCACCGCAACGCGAGGCATAAAGGGACATATCTTGGGAAGCCAAATGCAATATGAGTCCCAAAGATAAGAGTGGCACCGCAGCGTCAAGGCCGGATGGGAGACACTGGAAACCCGCGCCGCAACGCGAGTTTAAGAAGGGAAGCTGGCGCCGCAGTGCTAGTCCTAGGGTTTAGACAGTAAAAAAGGTTTGTAAGTAGAGAATGGATGGTAATTCATTAATAATGAACTAAAGCTTAATTATAACAGTGTTAAAGAATGTTTATGACCTTAGTATGATAACTAAAGGTTAATGATAATCAATCGAACATGAATGTGATGACAATGTAAACTATAAACGGCAAGCCAAAACCAATGGTAACAAATCTAATACATGATTAGATTGAGAAGAATGGTAAGATTCATTAGGAACCATGTATGTTTATTCATGACCTAATGTGTTATGTTATGTGATCATCTACTGTAGAGACCTTAAAGACTTAAAGTGAACGTGTAATAACAGTAGCAGACGCTGAAGGCAAGTATTCTAACCCTTGTCTATGTTTGTTCTAGACAAGTTTTGCGATTTATGTATTCTTACACATGAATTGATGTATGATGAAGTCAAAGCCAATTCTTTTGGCTAGGCTTATGATATGTTGGATTTCTTATAATCTATCGAAGTATTGTCAATGTTTTGCCAAACTATGTTGGTATGGTTTTCAAATGAAGACTGAGTATGGTAAAATGTTTTGTCGTCAAACGACAGGCACGTGAGGTTGCCACAACTTAAACGTACATACGTTTAAAGAATGTAGTGTTGATCAACATAGAAGTACTATAAAGTCGATCACCCAGAGCGTGCTTTGTAAGTAATGCCGGACTTTTACGGACTTTAGTGTTGGGATGTCCTTTTTAAAGAAAGTATGAAATGCTCAAGGTCTTGGACCGGAATTGATATTTTACTGAATATTGTCATTGTAAAACGTTTTAAAGAAAATATAAGTGCTATTTTGAATTATCGATAGTACTTCATAACTATTGTTCAGTTATTGAAGATATATAATTTATATGATTCAAGCATATTATTAAATAGAATTGTTGTACTTACTGAGCTAGTTTAGCTCACACTTGCTTGAACCATATGAATGCAGCTAAGACAGAACGGATCGAAGGATCCGACAAGGATAAAGGAAAGGTGAAGGCGAACCTATAGATTTACTTATGTAATAGTATAGGTTTGTAATGATAATATTTGATATTATGACAAAAACAAATGTAACAGTTATAAAGAACCTGGGAAATTGTAATATTGTTTTGGAATATATATAAGACATATTCGTTCTTTTGAGGCATTTCAATTGAATGTTTGTGTGAATCAGAAGTATGCATGAGCACCATATCTTGGGTTGGAAGATACCCGGATTGGGGAGGCGTCTGTGACGCCCCAAAATTAGGTATACGCCACCCATCTTGGGTCGCCACTTACATGGTACATAAATTCAAATCATTTTATTAATATAAGCTGTGGTAGGTATGCAACATAAACCGTGAGTTTGAATACAAATATTGTCTACTAGATATTATACAAACTCAAAAGGAGTCCTCATTACTACTATTATCACACTATTTTTACGAATAGTGAGGACTACTAATGCTATCCTCTCGGACCATTCTCCGCTCCCACACTCTTCGTCCCGGCTATGTTCTCATTTCTCAAGAGAATAAAGAAAAGAAAGGGTGAGCTCAACTAGCCCAAAGTAAGAAATATTATGACTAAGATAATGCAGAATAATTTATCATTAGCCTTCAACAGTGTTAAACTGATAAAATACAATAGACAACAAGTTTAACTGCAGCGGAATAAGCAATCCATTAAAAGAGTCAAGTAGAGAATAAAGTCTACTATCTTTTAGGTTTTAAAAGGTTTTTCATCACTGTTATAGCTGAGACTCAGCTTTAATAAATAATCCACATCATCGAATCACCCCTGCACTACGGCCAAGGATATTCATCAAATTATCAATGGTCATGACTATACCGAATCACCCCTGGTCATAATCATACCAAAAACTATCCATCACCGCATTACAGGCCACTGAGGACTTTTATCACATCATTTATAACAAGCCATGATTATACCGAATGATCCCTGGTCATAATCATACTAAGTTCATCTATACACGTAAAGTCAAGATAACATAATATAACATGAGGATGATGACAATGACATAATAATTCAATAAAACAAGTTCAAGAATTATTTTATCCAGGAATTATTAACGTCCAAATTGTCAAAATGATACTATTTTGTAGAGTAAAATTCAAGAATGATCAGAAGAATATTTCCATGAAAAGATACTGGATGAAGCGCAAATATCAAGGATATTCCACTAATTTCATGGAGTATAGAAGTCAAAGATTTAACCAACTGAGTATAATAAAGAATGGAATAACAAAAGAAATCACCATGCATGCGGTATCAGATGTATAAAAGTTATTCCAATGTAATAATAATAACGGAACCGTGTGAGGTGAAATTCACAATCGATGAGGATGATCCAATGTAATAATAAATGCTAAATAATAAACAATGGAACCGGTCCTGTGTAAAACACACGCGAGGATATTCCAATGTAATAATAAATGCGGAATAATAAACAATGGAACCAGTCCTGTAAAACACACGCATACATGATATTCCAACAGAATAATAAAGAATGGAATAATGTAAGGAGATCACCAAGTATAGGGGATTCCGCGATACATGTTATTCCAATGTAATAAATAAGAATGGAATAATATAAGGATTTCACCAAGTATAGGGTATGTCTGGCGTATACAAAGTTATGTATAGGGTATACCACTTTTTACAAAAGTTATTCCAATGTAATAATAAGCAATGGAATAACAACAGTTCTCTTCATGAATAAGAAAGAATAACACCCCTTACGGTACAACAAATAATATTCCCTACCTTAGAAGAACCTGAATATTGGCAAGGTGAAGTAGCGAGAATACTTTTCTTCCTTCTCTCTATAGTTTCTCTCTCACAGAGTTTCAATGAATTCGTGAAAATAATGAAGCACTAGGCCTCTATTTATAGAAGATTTCTAGCTTAGCTTAAAGCACGCCATGTGAAAAGGCAAGTGGCTCGACGATCGGTGATGTGAAAAGAAAAAAGACGCTCAGTAATGTGAAACGACAAGTGGTTCGGCCTTTCAGAATGTGAAACGACAAGTGGTTCGACGCCTCAGAATGTGAAACGACAAGTGGTTCGACGCTACGGTAAAGGTAATTACTATCGACGAAGGTAATTACTATTCACAAGGGTAATTACTATTGACGAAGGTAATTACTTATCGACGAAGGTAAATACTATCGACGAAGGTAATTACTATTCACAAAGGTAATTACTATTCGACGAAGGTAATTATTATTCACAAAGGTAATTACTATCGACGAAGAGACTCTTAGATAATGACATATGGCCCCCCCATAAAATAATCAAACTTACCACAAACGCCTCATAATGGACTCTTTTATATATATTAAGGATTGAATAAATATTACCACAAATCATTTTATTTTTAATCAACACATTTTTTAATCTTTCAACAATTATTAATCATTTATAACTTGTCGCCTCAATTAATAATATAACATATTATATGTATGATAATCTTGTGACAATAATTGAATCAATAATATAAGAAATATGATGCAAAGAATTATCGTAGCAATAATTGAGCATAATGAAAGTGACTTCTCACGTAAGCATCAATAATCAATACTGCAGTGCTACTACGCAACCACGCCAGACATCGCATTTTTTACCACCGGGTAGTTCAACAGCTTTTAACAGAAACACCTCCGACGTTATTTTTATAAAATATTTTTGTCGTTTTTTCAATCCGATAATAATTACATTGTGGGGTCCACCAATGATTGAGTAGTTATGCGAATATTCCTAACAAAAAGAATATTCCCAGACCAAACTAATATTTTATAACAACTTGATACTTTGCAAAATTTATAAATACTACCCACAACTATAATATTATCTCAAATTCACACCATAATATTAAAAATTATTTCGACAAAATTTAAATCTTTATTGATAAAATATGGGGTCTCACAGCGTCACATAATCAGGGTAAAACGTAAAGTGAAGTTGTAACCTAATTCTTCATTATCTGCTTGAAATTTATGGTTACTTAGTGTGTTGATTGGTTTGGATTTTTAGTTGTTCTTAGTTTTTATAAATTATAATCATTAATTTGAATAGTTTAATAAAATTGGGTTAATATAAAACTGGTAATTATTGGATTTAATTTCATACTAGTCTCTGTGGGAATGATACTTTTCTTACTATTATATTACTTGTTGAACACGTACATTTGTGTGTTGAGCATATTTGAGATTTTACCCAACACAACATAAATACAAGGTTTTACCTGATTCTAAGGTACACACAATTATTATTTTCCAGCACTAGAGCATTAAGATTTCATTGTTAAAACTTTAACACTAGAGCATTAAGCATCCATTGTTAAAACCTTATTTAGCCTGTACTTATTCTCAGCTTTGGCGATTGGGGTGTGTGAACGAATATTAGCGTTAACATCATGGATAAGTTTTAAGAGTTGTTTGTTTACTTTTGAATGAGTCTGAATCTGACCGAATAAATCGTTCAAACAGTTTGTTTTATAATATTTATATTTTGAATGCGTCTGAATTTATATAAATGTTTCATCCAAAAAATTATGACGGAATGAGTAAAACATGGTACTGAATGATGTTTTTAATTCAATACTTATATAGACAATTAAAAAATATATTCAATACCTTTATAGATAATTAAAATTTATATTCAATATCTTTCTTATTTTATTATCGTAAACAAATTTTAGGGTATACAATACTCTCACCACTAATTTAAACTGACTTAAAGGGTCTCGTACCACGAGAACTGCCTCTCTGCTCCCTGGTATGGAAAATCCCCATTTTGCCTTATACCGAATCCTAAACTGACTTCGGAACTGGTTCGAGAGCTTTGATCAAAAGCCTTTCCTATCTAGTGTCAACAGATCCTTTAGCGTCTGCCCCAACTAAATCGGAAGCTTAATTCGAAAGACGAGAGTAGGCTCTAGAAGGATCAAAAGACTCATTTTTGGTCCCTAAAGTTAGAAATCAGGTTTGACTGCAATGTATGCCGATGGGAAGAAAAGTCACGAAAAGCGATTCATAGGGAGAAGGTTCAAAAATGCTCGTGACTTTTACCGCGATGTCGACCGAGTACCATATACTTTTTTTGTCCAAATGTACCCTTAACGTTACATTTTTTGGGTCGCCCGTGCCCCTGCCGTTAACAGAAGACAAATTAGGTTAAAATTGGCTGACATGGCAGACACATGGAGGCTTAAAGGGAGAAGGTTCAAAAATGCCTCTAACACATGTAAATATGTCATTTAATCAAAACAAAAAATACTAAAATTCAAAATAAAAAAAGAATAACATATTTACATCATTTAATCAAAATACTAAAATTCAAATTATTTTGTTAACTAATCAAAACAACTAATTAAATAAAACAAGTTATATAACATATTTACATCATTTAATCAAAATACTAAAATTTAAAACATAACATATTTACATCAAATACTAATTAAAAAAACTAAAAAACTAATTAAAAAAATACTAAAATACTAATTAAAAAATACTAAAATACTAAAATACTAAAAAAATTCAAATTAAAAATAATAAAATACTAAAATTCAAATTATTTTGTTAATTAATCAAAACAACAAAAAATTCAAATTACATCATTAAAATACTAAAATTATAATACTAAATACTAATTGATATAAAATTTTAAATTACTAAAATCATTTTAAAATAACGCTTTTTAATATTTTTAATATAAAAAATTAACATTTTTTAAAAACTTTAAAATATTTTAATATTTTTATATCAAAAATATTAACGCTTTTAATATTAACCTCATATCAAAAAATTAATATTTTTAAAATATTAACATTTTTAATATCAAAAATAGTAATAAAATATTAACGCTTTTTAATATAAAAAATATTAACGCTTTTTTAATATTTTAATATCAAAAATTAACATTTTCTAAAAAAAATTAAAATATTTTTATATTTTTATATCAAAAATATTAACGTTTTAATATTAACCTCATATCAAAAAATTTTAATATTTTTAAAATATTAACGTTAAAATTAGTATTCCAACACTAGATATGCATTTATTTTGATACTAATTGATAATGTATTTTGATAACGTTAAAAATCAATTATATATTAACGTTTAAAATTGATAACGTTATTTAGTAATATTCAAAATTAGTATTTATTTTAATTAGTATTTGATGTAAATATGTTATGTTTTGAATTTTAGTATTTTGATTAAATGATGTAAATATGTTATACAACTTATTTTATTTAATTAGTTGTTTTGATTAGTTAACAAAATAATTTGAATTTTTAGTATTTTGATTAAATGATGTAAATGTGTTATGTTTTTTTTATTTTGAATTTTAATATTTTTGTTTTGATTAAATGACATATTTATATGTGTCGAAAAGCATTTTGAACATTCTCCTTTAAGTTCTCCATATATGCCACGCGTCCACCAATTTTAACCTCGTTTATCTCTCGTTAACGATATGAACGCACCAAGCACAAAAAAAAATATAACGTTAAGGGTACTTTTGGACAAAAAAAAAGTATAAAGTGTTCGGTAGACATCGCGGTAAAAATTAAGAGTATTTTTGAACCTTCTCCCGCTATTCATATGATCATAAAAAAAGCATTTTTCTTTAACAAATTGGTTAATAGCCAATTTAATAGAAGTTATTGTAATCTTTTATTTTGATTTTATAAATTATAGAATGTTATAAATATTTTTAGTATTTTTTTCCTAAGCTTATATTATTATCAGTATACAATCAAAGATTATTTAAAAGTTTGTATTTAATTTTTTTAAATAATATTGTTTATTTATAATTACATAATAAATTTATTTATAACAGTGCAAAATATTAAAATAAAAAATACATATATTCAAATATTTTAGATTCAGAGTTTCTATTTTGTTTAGATTCTCTTATAAATTTGAGAACTTTTTATTCATTTTTATCAATCATCACATTAGTTGGTAATATTTTAAAAAAAGATGGATATTAAATGAATTCTCCTATAATTTCTACCTTCATAATTATAATTTGATCTAAATTTATCACAGTATATAATAAGAATAAAAATTCCTAATCCAAATTAGTCACAAGATTTGCAATTCAAATTATCATAAGATTTATACGTATAAATTAATTCCCAATTTTATTTAATAAAATCCCCTTTTTTATGTCGTTTCTATTTGGCAGGTTGAACGACTGATACGGCCATTACTCATATACAAACACTTTGTTGAGGGGTTCACCCATCTTATCTAAGAGCTTTTGTTTATTGCCCTGGTTTTGCCCAAGTTGTTCATATCTATATATAATTCAGTATTTTCTGTGGAAAATTGAGGGTAGTTAGCATTCAGCTTAGCCTCGCACAATAAATTAGAAAATGAGTTTTACAAGTTTCTTCAAGATCTGTTGAAGATTGTGGGTTGTTAGCATTCAGCTTATACTCACTATAATTTAGAAAACTGGGTTTTGCAAGGTTCTTAAAGATCTCGCGTTTCTTAAGGTTAATTCCTTTCGTTGTTGCTTACCTTATTAAACCCATAATTTAGTTTTCGATTTCATTTATTCTTGTGGTGATTGGGTTTTTGTGTTAGTACGAATTAGGAATTTTCACACTGACAATGTTTTGCTTTGCAAGTGTTTTCATTTTTTTGAGGAGATAAAGGTTTGATGCAATGTAATGGATTCAGAATTTACAATTATTCTTAGTTTTGGTAATTTTTCAACTTGAAAAGAAATTCAATCTCTTTGGTGAGACTGCTTTGAATGAATGGTCTTTAATTGATTGATTAATAATAAGTTTTTTTGTGTGTGTGTGTGGGGTGGGGGGGTGTGTTACTGGTTTTTTAAGTTGATTAATAATTTCCAATTTCAATCGATAAGAGCTGTGGTGATCAAGTGGAATGGCCTAATGAGATGAGGATGTGAAGTTTACATATTTTCTTTGAAGATATTTTTGTACAAAAGAGATAAACCTCAATTACAGTTCCTCAGTTTCTTTTGAGATTAATATGTATGTGTATAAATGTTGTTGTTTCCATTAAAGTATATCTTCATAGTGATCATCTGCTCTCTCTCTCTATATCTCTCGCTCAATTATTATTTTTTATATAAATAAAACTAGATTATACTTTAACAATTAATGTTATCACAAATTATATGTTCTCCGACCTTTTTGTTTCATACCCTTCACAAACAGAGATACAAAAAAGTTTTGTTACTAGATTTTGTATGAAGTTAATTTTTTCTTTCTGAATTATTGTACTAATTGTACTAATTTCTTTGGAATTTCAAATTTTTTGTTTCAGAGATGTTTAGGAGAATTATAGTCATTTTACTGATTGGACTTTTAGCATGGGTGTATCAGGCCATCCGCCCTCCACCTCCAAATCTGTGTGGCTCCCCTGGAGGTCCACCTGTTACTGCACCTAGAGTAAAGCTTAGGGATGGAAGACATTTGGCCTATAAGGAGCTAGGAGTACCAAAAGATATGGCCAAATATAAGTTAATCGTTGTCCATGGCTTTGGCTCCAGCAGGCTTGATACGTCGATTGCACCAAAAGTACTACTACGAATGCTCATTAATAACAATTTTGTTTTAATTTGGTGGATTTTACTCGAGGTGGTTTGGTTTCGAATGACTTCATGGTTGTCTTTACAGGATCTACTTGAAAAAATGGGGGCGTACGTTGTTTTTTTTGATAGACCAGGCTATGGAGAAAGTGACCCTGATCCAAATCGAACCATGAAAAGTATTGCTCTTGATATAGAAGAGCTTGCTGATCATCTGGAATTTGGTTCCAAATTCTATGTAGTCGGGTTTTCCATGGGAGGTCAGGTGGTTTGGAGCTGCCTCAAGTACATCCCTCATCGGTAGGATAATAGCCAAGTTCATAATCTACATGACTCTACTGAAAAATATCATTCATGTGGACATTATATGCAGGAGTAATTCAAACTTTGGGAATTATTTATGGAAAATATGATGAAAACGTGACTGTAAGAATTGTCTAAAAGAGAGGAAATGTGTATTATGTTACATTGTGATCCCAAGTAATTTTGGAATCACATTTGGTATCCTTAAGCTTGTTATGAAATGCAGGAGTGCGTGATAAGTTCAGTCATACTAAGTAACATGTGTTAAAATAGGTGTTCACTCTTAATCCAATAGTTGTTTTTAGGAATATTTTGAAAATGTGACACTCTTGAAACTTCATAGTACAATCAATTCTTTTATAGTGACACTTAGTTTGGATATTTTGGATGCTGACAGGTTGGCTGGAGCAGCACTTGTCGCTCCGGTTGTCAACTACTGGTGGCCTGGTTTTCCTGCGAATTTATCTACAGAAGCTTACTATGAGCAATACCCATCAGACCAATGGGCAGTTCGGGTTGCTCACTACACCCCATGGCTCACTCACTGGTGGAACACTCAGAAATGGTTTCCTGCCTCTAGTGTTGCTTCTGGAAAGCCTAAATTCTCTCGCCAAGATATAGAAATTTTGACCAAGCTTGCTGCTGGTGGGCAACAACTGGACAGGGTATTGATTTTTTCCATTGTATTCTGACGATCAGGCACAGAATAGCAAGAAAATTCAAAGTTTTAAAGACCCTGCTTACTTTAATATCATGAGATCTAATACATTTATTTGTGAAAATCTACAATCTTGGGACTAAGGTAATAATCATATTTGTTGTTTGATTACCAGGGATATCCAACACAGCAGGGGAAATTTGAGACCTTGTATCGTGACATGATGGTTGGATTTGGGAGCTGGGAATTTGATCCTATGGATATTAATAATCCTTTCCCTAACAAAGATGGCTCCGTTCATCTATGGCAGGGAGATGAAGATGGCCTTGTACCTGTTTCACTGCAGCGTTATATTGCCGGAAAGCTTTCATGGATTCACTACCATGAAGTATTGGGTGCTGGACATATTTTTCCGTTAGATAAGGATATGGGTGAAGCTATCATGAAAGCTCTTCTACTAGGGGAAAAGCAGCCTATTGCAGATAACTAGCTGAATATAAGCTCTCCCTTGAATTTATACTTCTCCGGGTTACTTTTTCATTGTTGATTGATTACATTCATGTGCTAGATAAGAATCTTCGTAGATCATTGGTGCAGTAATAGAGAAGAAAATTTGCAAGTTCGCACGGTCCAGTTGTAGTGTTTCAAAATTGGTTTGAGCATTAGGGCTTGTAGTGTTTCAAAATTGGTTTTAGCATTAGTGCATTGGGAAAGTGCGTTTGGGTCGCTTTCAAGTCTCTAACTCAAACTCACCAAAAATGGTGCAAGTCAGTTTGGGCCTTAAAAGCTGCACTCTTAAGTTAAAAAGTTGCATTTGGAGTAAGTTGAGTTTAGCCGAACAAATTCTTTGGATTCAGAAACCACAAAAGCTCAAAAAGCCAAAACCTTAACATGAACTATAAGGATGCTTTTCTATTGACCACATGATATTGCTAATAAAACATGCAACGTCCCAAATCTCACGTACTTGGTACAACAAACTTTGTGCGTTATCTTCCATAATTGGGATAAATATTTTTTTGGTCACTCTACTTTAGGTCAACTTATAAATGAGTTACTAAACTTATTTTTCTTATAGTCAACACACTGAACTTTAGTTTTTTTACAAATCGTTACAAAAACCGTCAAGTCCTGTTGACTTTTAACGGTTTGACTAATATAATGTTGAGTTGTAAAAAAACCGCTGATGTGACAATAAAAATCCAACGTGAAATATAATAATAATAATAATTTCGATAAAAATAATTTTTATAATAATAATAATAATAATTCCAAAAATAATTTCGATAATAATAATTCCAATAATAATAATAATAATTTTGACAATAATTTCGATAATAATAATAATAATAATAATAATTTTTATGGTTTATAATTTCCTTAATTATATTTTCTAATAATTATATAAAAATCATTTGATATTAATTAATAAAATAAATATTTTTTTTTTCATTTATAATAATAATTATATATAATAATAATAATAATAATAATAATAATAATAATAATAATAATAATAATAATAATAATAATAATAATAATAATAATAATCGATAATAATAATAATAATAATAATAATATAAATAATAATAATATTGATAATAATAAAAAGCGATAATAATAATAATATTTATAATTTTATGGTTTATAATTTCTTTAATTATATTTTCTAATAATTACATAAAACCCATTTGATATTAATTATAAAAATAATTAGATATATATTTTCATTTATAATAATAATAATAATAATAATAATAATAATAATAATAATAATAATAATAATAATAATAATAATAATAATAATAATAATAATAATAATAATAATAATAATAATAATAATAATAATAATAATACCGATAATAATAATAATAATAATTGTTGGGAATTGCATATTAAAATTTGATGTTGAAAGTAAATAAACATGCTTATATGAGAAGTCCTTTGAAGAACACATGTATAAGAACTTAGATGATAGATCAAAATTATTAGGTTGATCTGTGCTTAATGTTTATCATTCTGTAAATGAATGTATAGAAGAAAATATCAAAACTGTTAGGTTGATCTATTTTGAGATGTAATAGATATGCCTCAATGGAATCGTAGTCTGTCGAGCCAACCGAGAGATTGCAGAAGCCAAGGTAGAATCGTAGAGTATCGATAAAGTTCTTCAGAATCGTAGTCTACTTTGGAGGGGTCACACTCAGAATCATAGAGTTGGTCCGAGCACCTGCCGAGCCAAGTCAAGAATCGTAGTCTGCTTTCGGAAACGTAGAGTCTGCTATACGAGCAAGTAAAGATCGTAGTCTATCAGTGCTTAAGAGAAATCGTAGTGTTCTCTTTGATCAGGCTGAATCAAGCACAAGCATGTAAGACCCTAACTTTTTATAAAATTAAAATTTCCTTTATTTATTATTTTGAAATAGTAAGGGGTCAATTTGATTAATGTGGTTAGCTATGGGTAAAATGCGCAAATATTTTAAATAAGCAAGTGGTTATAAAATACTCATTGTTGTCGGGGAATATTCGTTTGGTCGTGGAATATTCTTGTTGTCGGGGAATATTCGTACGACGACGCAGCCATTTGTGTGGCCCCATAACGAAAAACTGTCGGATGAAGAAAACAACAAGTATGAGTTTTTTTAAATAACGACGTAGTTGTTACCGCTAAAACTGTTGGAATACCCAGTGGTTAAAATACAGTAATACGCGGTATTGCATAGTAGCACACGGTATTGCACAATAATTCTAATTATTGATTCTTACATAAGAAGTCACTACTCAATAATGGTTACAGTAATTATTGTTCAATATTTTATATTATTGATTCAATAATTGTCACTGCACAGTATTTCCCATTATCAGATCAATAATTCATATTATTTGAATAATATTATTAGATAGCATTATTGGCAATGTCTAAGGAAGTTCTGTCTAGGAAAGGGGTTTGGTCACCTAATTGCGCGCCAATAAGGAGTAATCCTTATCGAAAAGCCCCATCTTTCCTGGGAACGACATAGTTATCATTATTGTGATTCTGTAATATTATTTGTGAATAATTAATTATTGATAAAAATGATAAGGAAATATTTATTTTATGTGGATATAAATGAATGAATTAATGCTGAGGCATTTTATCAGTATTTTGTCAGAATGGAGGTATTAAAAATCATCTGTATGTGGATTTCAGTTATTTTCTGTTTAGAATTCGGAAAAAACTTTCTTCTACAAAGTTGTAGATAATTAAATTTCATATGAAATGGACATAAAATTCGAATTTTTCTGATAAAGGGCTATTTATTATGAATTATTGAAGTTCCAGAATAATTAATTTTTGGGGTTATAAATATTTTTTCACAAAAAATGTTTTTAATGTGGGTGGGACTCACTTGTGTGTACCGATGAGAGAGATGTGGTGTGCATATGAATTTTTTTAAAAATATTAATATTTTATTAAATTTTCTGCTTTGGTGTTCTAAGCATTTTCCTATAAATAGGCTGCTTAGGTTAGAATTGAAAATCATACCAGAATCAGAAGTTTCTCTCTCTATAATATCGAGCGTATTTTTGTGAATGTTTAGATATCTTGAGTGTTGCTATACAGTGCAAATTTCCTTAAGCATTATATCCGATATTTCAGTTAGAAGTACTATTCTTTTGAGGTAAGGGATGTTATTTTTTTCATAAATGATATTATTTCTTTTAATATTATTATACCAAAATATTGATATGAATTTTATTGTGAAAGATTTACCTTTTCGTGTCGGGGTTACTATTCATGTATACGACACTATTCACGAATACAACACTATTCATAGAAAAATTAAATTTTCTTTTCTTCGTCTAAGTTATCTATTATGGTTACTATCTTTGATTGTATCCATGTTTTGATCTTCATTCTTGAATTTTGCTCCACAATTATTTATTATGGAGTATTTTTGAACTTGGATAAACTAAAGTATGAATCCCTAATCTTTGTCTCACTGGATTCGTTTTCTTTAAAATATTTTTTTTATCATCCTCAGTCTTAAATGGTGATATAACTGAATATCTTTGGCCTGTAGTGCAAAGATAAATGATTACTTGATGAATATCCTTGGCCTGTAGTGCAAAGATAAAAATGTGTTGAGATGAACATGACCAACTGGTGATACAAATGAATATCTTTGGCCCGTAGTGCAAAGATGAATATTTGGTTCAAGATGTATATTGATTGATGTCACAGGGATAAAATATTGATGATGGACTTTTAAATCATAGAAGATAGTAGACTTCATTCTCTACTTAACTCTTCTAATGAATTGTTATTTCCGCTGCGAATATTGATCTAAACTTGTAGTCCATTATATTTTATCTGATTTATTGAAGGCTAACAATAATTTATTTTTCATTATCTTAGTTATAATATTCTTTACTGGGCTAGTTGAGCTCATTCTTTTCCTTTTTGTTCCATTTTTCTTCTTAAGAGGAGAGAATATAGCGGGAACTAGTCGGGGTGTGGAGTGATGGTTCAAGATAGTTGTTTTAGTAATCCTTACTTTTTTGTAAAATAGTGTATCAATAGTTGTAATGAGGACTTTATTTGAGTTTGGATATTATCTAGAAGAAAATATTTGTATTAAAACTCACAACATATGCGTTGTCGTATTTTGCACGACAATTGTAATAATAAAGTTTGTAGTTGTTTTCTGTATCATGTATTTGGTGAATCAAAATGGGTTGTGTGGACCTATTTTGGGGGCATCAAAAATCATGACAAGACACCACAATAATGATCGTAGTGTCTCTCCTGTCAGCATCAGAAGCATCGAGCCTTATCCATTTGCTGAAAGATAAAATACAACAAATGAGGAATGGATTATAAACGTTGAGACTTTCGAGAATCCCAATAATCCAACATTCATCCGTAGTATATATCGAAGAAGCTTATTGAAGAAGCTAAGGAAAGGACTGCATGCCTGCTAAAAACATCTTTTCAGGTGTTAGGTGAGATAGCAGTCTGCTGTGTTAGTGGGTCAGACGGATGAATAACAAATTTCCAAGAAGTCACAATCGGTGCTCAGAAGTGTCTCATACATTTAGTGCTTCAACAAATGCCTTCAACGGACATATTTCAAAGGATCCTTTATAAGAAAATCAGACATAGATGCCAAAAAAAAAGAAAAAGAAAAAGAAGAAACAAGTACACAACCAAAGCTAAAGAACACTCAACGTTCAAACTCTACAATCCAGAAAGAAATACTTGCCCTGCTACTCCGTTCTTTTAAACGCATGCTTAACTACAACTGAGTAGCACAACCCAATAACTCAACTTTCATCAAGTGTATTCTAAGTCTGCTGGACTTGAAGAGTTTTAAGTGAACTAAGAAGTTCCAAGACTGCGGGTCTTGAAGGAATCTAAGTGATTCAAAAAGTGTAAAGATATCCTTAGTAGATTTCCTACTTGAGGAGTAGAAGAGTGGGCTAGGAGCCTTGAGTGCTCTGAACCACTTAAAATAACTGTATCTTTTATATTCCTGCTATAACTGCAATATCTGTCATAACTGCTTATCAACAATTAACTTGGTTTATCTTAAAGGGGATAAACAAATCATATTTTCCGTTGTGGTTAATTTATTAACAAATCTAACAAGTATTTTGAATTTTTTTTAAAAAAATATCTATTCAACCCCCCTTCTAGATAATTATTGTGTCTCTGGAAATTAACAATTGGTATCAGATCAGGTTCTCTCAATCAGCCTACAAAGCTTGAGTAGATCCAATGGCACAACTGATAATCGAGTCCAAGACTCGAGGAGGCAGCAAGCCACCAATTTGCAACAAAGATAAATTTGCCAACTGGAAAGTTCGTATGCAAGCCTACATGGATTCAATTGATGAAGGGCTATTTGAAACTATTATGAATGGGCCCTACGTTCCAACAAAGTTTGCACCAACTCCAGATTATCCAAACAGAGTTCAAATCAAGATTAAATCAGAATGGACTGATAACGAGAAGAAAGTTGTCCAACTAGACAAAAAGGCCAAGAACATTTTGTTCTAGTCTATATAAGATGATTTGTTCGAGAATGTGGTCAACAACAAAACTGCCAAGGAAGTTTGGGAAGCATTGCTCATTATGCACGAAGGAACTGAAGAAGTCAGAGAAAACAAGTAATCTATTCTGACTCAATAGTATGAAATGTTCACCCATGTTCTAGGAGAAAATGTAACTTCCACTTATGAAAGATTCAATGTGCTGCCCAACTCTCTTCAAGCTTTTAGAAAGATCTATCCAAACAAAGATCTGATCATAAATTTCATGATGGCTTTACCAAGAAAGTGGGATGCCAAAACTACTGCCATCAGAGAATCAAAGAATCTCCATGAAATGACTGTTCAACAACTCTATGGAAACCTTCTTACCTATGAACTAGAGCTGACCCAATGAGTAGAGACTCTATCTGAAAGAAGAAAGATGGAAAAAGGAGTTGCTCTCAAGGCAATAGAAACCATCTCCAAAGCTCATGCTGAAAATGATTAGAAAGATGATGACGAGAATATTTCAATGTTGGTAAGAAGACTCAAAAGGTTCATGCGGAAAGGCAGAAGCAGCAGACCTAAGAGATTCAACAACAACAACAACAACAGCCAGGAGCAGATCAATGACTTATGCTACAACCGCAAGAAGCCTGGCCATTTCATTGTAAACTGTAACAAACCTCTTAGAGAAGAACTGAAGAGGAAAACAAATCCCAAGAAAGAGTTCAAAGGAAACAAAAGGCTCCAAAAGAAAGACAAAGGTCTTGTAGCCGGAGGATGATGGAGTGACTCAGACAATGATAACTCCTGAGTCTAGAGATGATGAAGAGCCTCAAGTAGCAAATCTATGTCTAATGGCCAAAAATGCAAAGGACAAGAAAAGCACTGACCATCATGAAGTACGTATCGATGAGGTATTCGAATTTAACTTTCCTGATGTAGATATTGATGATTTAAGAACTACACTACATTGAATAACAACTGATCTACATCAATACATGAAGTGGTTTAGAGTTCTGTCTAAAGATTATTTTCTTCTTCAAAAAGAGAAAGAGAAAGTTCAAGAAGAACTGGAGACAACTCTACTAAGTACTCTCTCTCTCTCTCTCTAAATTTGAGGCTGAGAATTAACTTTTAAGACAGACCAATGAACTTAATGCACAAAGAGAGTCAAATCTAACCTCTAAGATTGAGGAACTAGAAAAGACAATCTTAATATGGAATTGATCTTCTTTATCCATGGACTCCCTGATCTCCAGTCAGAGAAGTGCATCTGACAGAACAGGTTTAGGTTTTGGAGAATCTACCTCAGTACCATATGTGGAAAAGTTAAAGGAAACTAACATTAGTAGTGCTTCAAATTTTAATAGAAGCATTACATTTATAAAATCCTCACAGAAGGAAGAACTAGTGCATCTCTGCTGTAGACACTCGAAATTTTGCATTCATGTTACTAACCTTGTAGGAGGGCAAAGTCGTCTTCCAAAGATAACCCTGGAAGTCAACTCAGTTTCAACTCCGGAGACAACCCCGAGAGATCCAGTTCCAATCTCAGAGACAACCCCGAGAGACTCATTTTCAATCCCGGAGATAACCCCGGGATATTCAGTTCCAACCTCGAAGACAACCCTGAGGAATGCAGTTCTAGATCCTGAGATAACCTCGAAAAAGTCAGTTCCAAACCCGGAGATAACTCCGGGACACTCAGTTTCAACCCCGGAGACAACCCCGGGAGGTCAAGCACACCTCAAAGATAACCCTGAGGACACTCAGCATCGACAACAACCCAATCTTAGAGATAACCCTGAGCAACGATTGCTACATCTGCGCAAAGCCGGAGATAACCCCGGTGAGGGAAAAATCATCATTTTCCACCTTGATACTACATTCACGTTGTCTCAACACATTTTCAATCCACATTGCATACAAGGTGTCTCATAAGAACCATAGCTTAAATCCCGAGTGACTACTACACAAGATATCACACAGGATATAATTTAAAGACTTAGAGATCTAGTCATGGACCCATCTTCTCATCTTCGTACAACCTCTAATCCCATGTCATTGTGTAGCTCTGAACAATAACATTTTGAAAAGGTACAGAACGCCTTAATCGGATGCCGGGATTGAAAGTTATGAAGGTTCGAGCGGATAACGCGTTGCCCAAGTGCACATACTTTGAGAAGACATGACCCACATGGCCCGGGGAACCCCGGGCAGCCGCAGGTAGACCCATGGCCATCCAGTTTATAAATATGAGCTCTTGGTAGCTCATTTGAAAAAAAAGGAGAAAAGGAGAGAAAAATCTGTACGTTTCAGTCTGTAAACACTTCTAGAGTGCTCTAAACTAAGTGATTCTTCTTTCTAAACACTTATAAGCTCATATTTTGCTACATACTGCAATTTAACCGGTGGAAACCGAGTTTTTCAGGCGTCTAAAGCTATATGAAGTGTTCTTGGCAGCCCACTGTAAGGCCTTTCAGGTTTTTAAGCTTTCTACTCCTTCTATATATATATATCTTCACTAACGTTGAGAGTCGCGTTGTGTGGGTATGCCCGGATCGTCGATTTGTGGCTTTTATTGATTTCATATATATATATATATAAATACTTATATATATATATATATTATTATCGAACTTTGCTTCAATTGAGCCCGAATATAATATTCAGTACGTTTACTGCTTTTATATATATATATTATCGAACTCTGTTTCGATTGAGCCTAGATATATCAAATGCGTTATTGCTTTTTATATATATAATTACTTATATATATATATATATATATATATATATATATATTTCCCGCTTTTAAATAAATAGCTTTAACTGGTTTCATAATGTAGATATTTATTCTTTCAGCCCGCGGGCTAGATTTGCCTTAATCTGGCTATTTCTCACTTTAACCGGTTCATGGTGACTAAACTGGAACCGTTGAAGCTGGAATAGTTTAGATTTACTTAAATCTAGTTCTTTTTCTAGCTTTTTCACATATTGTTTTTCATGTGAGCCTAGGAATCATGTGATCATGATTCAAATTTTCGAATCTAGATTCGGTTCCGTGATGGACATTTTCAATTTGTAGCAACTTTTGTAAATTATTTACGGTGTCTCGAATTTCCTTAGATGGCTCTCATGCCCACAAGGAGTTCTAAGACTTTATATGTATCTTATTTTCTCGAAGATGCCTCGCATCTCAAAAATAAAAGCAATCAAGCCGAACACAATAAAATGGAAGTATCAAAGGCCTCAATTACTATTGAGCACAAGGGTTTGAAAAACCTGTTTTACAAAACATCTTTGCTATATCTTGTTAAAATTAAACTTTTATACAAAAGTCAAACCCTTTGTATATAAGTGTAAACAAGGAATAACACTACTTCCAAACAACTGCATATAGACCTAACACACACACACACACATATGCAGATAAAAGTTTTAAATGAAAAGTGGCGATAACCGTGTTATCACGGAAGTCGGTGGGTGCCTAACACCTTCCCTCCGCTTAATCAAGTCCCCGGACCTTAACTAATTTCGGTTTCCCAGACCAGTGAAATAGTGTCACATCACTAAGTCTTTGTGCAAACCTTTTCTCAGTTGAGTTGGTGCAACCATTTAAAAATAACCAACTGGCGACTCTCAAAACAGTCAAATCGTCGACATATGCATGCCGGACCTTTTCAAACTTATTTTTTAAACAAATCTCACCTAAAAAATGAGAACACCAAAAGACAAGAACAGAAAGGGACAAATAAAAATCCCGACGTCGATAGGTGGCGACACTGTTGGGGACTCCAGTAAGAGGGCTTTAGTCGCTATTCAAGATTTTAAAAACAAAAATTTTATATGCTTATTTGTGAATATTGCATTTACATTGAATGGATGTATACTAATGCTTTATTTACTGCAATTAGTGCTTTGCACCATATCTGCCTGTGATATTAGTGCTTGACACATGTCATCATTTCCATACGGTGAGACGCGATGTATGTGAATGTATGTTATGTGATTCCTCCACCAGGAGGCTAACCCATTGGTGTTTGATTACTAGACTCGTCGAAAGACTAATTCCACGAGGCTCGGGAAAGGCACCACCCAAATTTGCTCTAGTTGAAAGATTGGATTAACTTCCCATCAAGTAAATTGCGATGATCTGGGGACCTTCATACAGAAAAGCCACGAGAGTAGCCTAAGATAGGTCAGCCTCTGATAAACCAAACGTGGAGGGAAGTCTCTTCATGACTTCCCCTTTTTAATTACCTGTAATTTAAATTACTTGTAATTTCATTTCCATGTTAATTAATGTAATGGAAAATATAAAGGAGTATGTGAACATGCATTCCTTTTCATATTAAAACCTGTCATGCTATTCTGTCATCAAACAGCTGACATCCATTTTGCAGGATAATACTCTTAAAAAATGGACACATTACATAGCATGTAACATTTCCATGTTTCCCTATACTAAACTACGTAAGTCTTTTTGTAGGGAAATGATTGGTCTCGTTACCCGTTCAAAGTCCAAAAAGGCACTAAGCCTACAGTTAGACATGGCTACAAGTGCCCATCCCAATCCTACTAGTGTCTCTCATGAGGAGTTCGAAGGATTGAGGAATCAAATAATAGAGTAGGCTATTCATCTCAAAGAACTACACAAATCAACTCAGGGTCCACAAATACCCATTCACACAAATCCCTCTGCACAAGGAGGAATCCAGGGTCCAGATAGAGAAGTCCCAACGCTTGAGTCTCAGATTGAGAAGTCCAACAAAACCCCTGAAATCACCCCTCTTAAAGAAGAGAAAGACACCGGTGATATTCAGAAGAAGGTTTTACAAATGGAAGAGACCATTCGGTCTATCAAAGGAATTAGAACACACAAGAGTGTTTCCTATTCATACATTTGCATCTTCCCTGGGGTTCATTATCTAGAAAAATTCAAGACTCCCGATTTTGAGAAATATGACGGACTGTGAGATCCTTACACTCACTTAAAAGGGTTAATTAGAGAACTCGTGTCTTATGCCGAGAATGAAAAGTTGAGAATGTAGCTATTTTAGAAAAGTCGGACTAAAGAAGGAAGATCATAGTACACCAGATTGGATAACTCCAAAATTCATAGCTGGGAGGAGTTAGCCCATGCTTTCCTTAGTCAATACAACTTTCAAACTCAGATGGCTCCAGGCAGGTATCAGATTACCAAAGTTAAGAAGAAAGCCAATGAGTCATTCAGAGAGTATGCCCAAAGATGGAGGCGTCTGGCTGCTCAAGTTATCCCATCCATAACGGAGTCTGAAATGGTGATGACCTTTACAGATATTCAAGAAGCTTCATTTTATGAGATGGTCCTAGCTAGAATAGAAAAACCATTCTCAAAAATGATTAAGCACGGAGAAATGGCAGAAATGGGATTGAAGTCTGGGAAGATACAAGACCTCACCTCTTTAAAAGCCATGGCTAAGCATATCCAATCTGGAAGTTATGGGAACAACCCCCAGAGGGTCCATAAGAAGAAAGAAGAGGATGTCTCCTTGATACTGCAAGGGCAAACACAAAAAGGCAATCCAAGCTTGCCTATTCAAAGGAGAAACTATTCCCCATTTCCAGCACAATCCTCAAATCCTCCCTTGCCAAAGAGTGGAGAGGTCAGACGCTCAAGAGTGTTCACACCCTTAGGGAACTCTCTCGAAAATATCTTCAAACTTCTGACAGCTCAGAAGAAGATCACTCATCTCCTTCCACCAGCTAATCCCAGTGGAAAGGGCTACAATACAAGCAAGAAGTGTGCTTACCATTCTGGAGCTCCAGGCCACGACACTCAGGATTGTTGGGCCCTCAAGCATAAGATCCAGGACTTAATAGATAGTGGTGAGATCGTGGTGACCAAGCCCAAATAACCACATGTTCAAGATAACCCTCTCCCTCAACACAAGAAAGATGATGTTAACATGATCAACAAGGGCAGTGGAGAGAGTTCCAAGTACCTCAAACACGTGGGTGGTTCTTCCCAAACCATCAAAGATAATTTTGACAAGTGGGATTATTCAGAGTTCCAGTTCATGATTTAACGGGATTTAAAGTCTCTTGACAAACAGGTCTATCAACTGGCAAAACTGGTGATACATCAACACCAAGTCACACGACAGTTGTTCAGTCAAGAGCATGCAAGTCTCCTTTCTTATATCACAAAGACTCCACCACTCACCCAAGAAAGTAAAACCTTGGAGGAAAGGATTGCTAGAAAAGCAAAAGCTAAAGCCCGTCGGGACTTTGCCAACAAAAGGGAGTTCACCCATTTAGGCCAACCGATGGAAGAAATATTGCAGATGCTGATCAATGAAGGAAAGATCACAGCATTGCTACCTCCAGTCCACCCACGCTAAAAAAGATTTGATGCTACGGGAGTATGTCAATACCACTCCCATTCTCGCGGTCACATCACCGAAGATTGTTGGGAACTCCGCCATCTTATTCAAAACATGATTAACAGTGGTGACCTGCAAATGGTAGACGATGACACCACATCACTTGAGAGTGGGAACACATTTCCTCCAGAATGGAAAGAAATCATAGCAGTTATATCCTTGGAGGGAGATTTGGCTATCACATCACTTATAATTCAACCAATTCAGCTCAAAGGAGTTGAAAACCCTTTGAACATGGCTGCACCAAAGCCAATCATATTGCCATTCAGGCCACAATATCCTATCATCAGTCTTAAGAAAGTCCCATTGAACTATGGAGAGGCTGAAGGATCAACATCTAACACAACTAGTGCGGTATCTAAGGAAAACCTGCTTTATCTCCCTCAACGAGTGATGAATCCAGTCATCAGATCTAAGGGGGAATGTGCCCAAGGAGAAAATCATAGAATTCCTCCGTAAGATGGGACATAATAAAGCCAAGGTGGTTCAAATCATGAAAGAAGCACCACAATAGATATCTATTTTGGACTTGATATTCTCTTCAGAGGATCACCAGAAGGTCTTACTGAAAATACTAGAAGAGGCCCACTTGCTAAAGAGAGTGGATGTTGAAAAGTTCCATCATTTGGTAGATCACATCTTCAATAGCAATGTGATATCCTTCACTGATGATGACATACCTATCGAAGGGACGGGTCACTGTAAACCACTACATATAGTAGTGATGTCTTTCGGATATGTGGTCAGAGGAGTGCTAATAAATGGAGGATCATCCCTAAACATCTGCCCCTATGCCACATTGGAAAGAATGAATATCAATCTCAACAGGATTTGAAGCAGCCATACAATCATCAAAGCCTTTGATGGATCTCGGCAAAACGTTATCGGAGAGATTGAATTACCCGTGGAAATTGGTCCACATACATTCTACATATCCTTTCAAGTGCTCCAAATCACTACAGGATATAATTTACTGTTGGGAAGACCTTGGATCCATATGGCGGGAGCCATCCCATCCACTCTTCATCAATAACTCAAGTATATCATCAACAGTAATCTGGTCACTGTCAAAGCTGAACCAGAATATCCTATCAAAAGTGATATACCTTTCATCAGTTTCAATACAAAAGTTGAGCCTGTTAGCTTCAAGCCCTTGAGGTGAGCAACACTCACTATCAACCCATAGGGGCTCCACCTCTGAAACCTAGAGTTTCCACCGAGGTAATGTCGGCTAGTCAAGAAATGATATCCTTGGGTTTCCAACCAGGACAAGGGTTATGAAAGAATTAGCAAGGAATCAAATGCCCAATTCAAATTCCCAGCCAGACAAGGAAAACCAGATTAGGCTACTCCTCTGGGTCTAGTCACAGGAACCCACACAAGCATACACCAGTTCCTTCATCTAGAAGGTTGTTGCCTAAACCTACAGATACAAATTCTCTATAGTCTCTAAGGAAATTCCTGTCTTTGTGGCAGGTATGCCATTTCCTAAGCCGATACTGGTTAAGGGAAAAGTAGTCCCGATTCTAGACCCAGACATTGAGGAAAGGAATCAAAGGTGCAAATAAGAGATAAAGAGACATTTGTCAAACATGCACATCATAATCTATACAGAGGGTATGAACAGGGAAATCCCAGATGATGACTGTTCAGACATCATGGTCATCATTCAAGAGGAGGAGGATGATAATTGCCCCTTCATCACAGCTATTCACCAGGACTTGACCCTTGATAATTAGAGCAGCACTCCTTGCATTTGCCGAAAAGGGTAAAAAGGGTTAGTAATAACTGCTTACTTTTGTTGCATAGTATTAGCAGTTGTTTTTGTCATGTCATGCTAAAACTCTGTACGATTAAAAAGTTTCATATATTAAGTGAAAGCATTTTGTTTCAGGACTCTAAAATTAGATATGTCTAAACTTGCTGATGGAGTGCCAATTCTTCACAAGGACTATAACTTTGATGTAAAGTTGGACTCAAGGTTGATGGAGATTGAACAAGAGAACTATAAGGTGCCCGAGGAGATTTAAGAATGGGTCAAAGACAAACCCAAGCCAAATCTTGATCAAACCACCTCTTTTAACCTTAGAACCTTAGAAAACCCCAAATAAATCCAGATTGGCATGGACCTTACCCCAAGACAAAGGAAGGACATGGTTACACTATTGACCCAATTCTAGGACGTGTTTGCATGGTCTCATGAAAACATGATCGGTTTGTCAACTGACATCGTCATTCATTGCCTTCCCATCAAAGAGGGATTCAAGCCAGTCAGACAGAAACTCAGGCGATTAAAACCTAAGTGGAGTTTGAAAGTTAAGGAAGAAATTGTGAAACAATTTCAAGCTGGCATCATTATAGTATCAACATACCCTGAGTGGCTATCAAACATAGTTCCCATACCTAAATCCAGAGGGAAGGTGCGAGTTTGCGTGGATTATAGGGATTTGAACAAAGCTTGCCTCAAAGACAGCTTTCTTGTACCATTCATCCACATACCCATTGACAATACAACTCAGTATGGCATATACTCCTTTGTTGACTGCTTTGCTGGGTACCACCAAATCATGGTTGCTGAAGAGGATCATGAGAAAAAAGAATTCATCACTCCTTGGAAAACCTTTTGCTACAGATGGTTGTCAATCGGCCTCATCAATGCCAGAGCTACCTATCAACGAGCCATGATGGCTTTTTTTTCATGACTTAATGCATAAAGAGATAGAAGTCTATGTGGATGACATCATTGTCAAGTCCCGAAGGGAAGAAGACCACTTGGACCATCTTAAAAAGCTCTTCAAACGGTTGCGTAAGTATAACTTGAAGTTAAATCTGGCCAAGTGCGCCTTCGACGTTAAGTCAGGCAAGTTATTGGGATTCCTAGTGAGCCACAAAGGCATTAAGCTGGATCCTACAAAAATTCAGGCCATTATAGAGATGCCCATACCCTAAATAGAGAGGGAAATATGGGGATTTCTGGGAAGAATCAACTTCATTAGCCAATTCATCTCCCAACTCACAGCAACCTGTGAGCCTATCTTCATGTTGTTAAGGAAGAACTCTTCCAAGAAATGGAATGAAGAGTGTCAAAAAGCCTTCCTTTCAATCAAAGAGCAACTAATTAAAGCTCCTATTTTAGTAACTCCCAGGGATGGTGTTCCCCTATTTATGTACCTGTCAATCAATGACAATGCCATGGTCTGCATGCTAGGAAAAAAAGATGATAGAGGCCGAGAAAGAGCTATCTATTACATTAGCAAAAGATTCAGCATCAGTGAGCGTAAGTATACCTTAATTGAGAAGACTTGTTGTGAATTAGCCTGGGCTTCCATGAGATTACAACATTATCTCCATGGTCACACAACCCATCTCATATCCCGCATGGATCCTCTCAAATATATGTTCAACAAACCCATGTTGAATTATCGACTATCCAAATGGCAGTTTATCCTCCAGCAATTTGACATCATCTACGTGACTCAAAAGTCTATTAAAGGTCAAGGAATTGTGGATCAATTGGCCGCAACACCTTTAGGGGACTTCAAACCCTTGGAAATATATTTCCTCGATGAAGGGGTAATGACAATTCAGTAACACCATCAGGACAATACACCCCAACCATGGAGGATGTATTTTGATGGAGTTGTAAACATGGAAGGTGCCGGAGCTGGAGTAGTTCTAGTATCTGTCTCAGGAGAGCAGTATCTCGTTGCCATCAAATTTCAATTTGTCAACACCAACAACATAGCTGAGTATGAAGGCTATATCATGTGGTTGAAGCTAGCCCAATCCATTGACATCAAATGGTTAACCGTCTTTAGAGATTTCGAACTAGTGATAAAAAAACCCACTGGAATCTATCACACCAAGGAACTAAATTTGTTTCCTTACCATCGGCAGGTTATCCAGATGTCTTCAGAGTTTGAAGAAATATCCTTCCTCCACATTCCTCGGAATATGAATGACTTTGCAGATGCATTAGCAACTTTGGCCTCCTTGATCAACATATCTGACAAGGAAAACATGCCAAATATCACCTTTGCCAAACAAAAGGCCCTAGTCTATGGGAATTACATAAGAGAAGTATCAGATGAACTGCCTCCCATCCAACACCCTTGGTATCAGAATATCAAGGAGTATCTGCAAGATGGATCTACACCCGCTGAGGTGAGTCAAGCTGGAAGAAAGCGGATCCATCGAATGGACATGAAATTCTACCTGAGCGAAGATGTACTTTACAAAAGAGATCCAGGACTAGGCTTGTTAAGATGCCTAGACAAAGATCATGCTCAGATACTCATGGATAAAATCCATGGAGGAGTATACGGCACATGAGCAACCCACTACTTGTTAAAAAGATCCTAAGAACAGGGCATTATTGGCTCTCTCTCAAAGTTGACTGTGATGATCATGTTAAGAGATGTTATCAATGCCAAATTCATGGAAATTCTATCCACACCCCTCCAAGGGAGCTCCACAATATGAGTTTGCCTTGGCCCTTTTTAATGTGGGGAATGGACGTGATCAGGCCCATTGAGCCCAAATCCAGTAATGGTCATCGATTTATCTTCACCATGATCGACTACTTCACCAAGTGGGTAGAAATAGCATCTTCACCCAAGGTTACTAAAGAGTTGATCATTGGTTTCATTAGAAATAATGTCATTTATCGATATGGACAACCAGAGGTGATTGTATCAGACAAAGCCAAAAACCTCAACAACCAAATAATGGAGGAATTATGCAATAAATTCCACATCAAACATCTCAACTCTGTCATCTATCGTCCTAAGATGAATGGTGCTGTTGAAGCGACTAATAAGAATATCAAAAAGATCATGCAAAAGATGTCTGCCAATCACAAAGGATAGTCTGACCTGTTGCCTCTGACTCTATTAGCCTACAGAACGTCATTGCGCACTTCCACTGAGGCAACCCCCTACTCATTAACCTATGGCATGGAAGCAGTGCTCCCCATAGAGGTAAAAATGGAATCCCTGATTGTATTGATAGACACTCAGCTGGATGAAGACCAATGGTTACAAGATCGGTACCACCAATTGTCTCTAATATATGAAAGGTGGGCCACAACTCACATCCATTCCGGATACCACCGAAAGTTTAGCCTCAACCCTGGAACACACACCAGGATTATCAGTTCCAAACTCAGAGATAACCCCGAGTTTCATCCTTGGAGACAACCCCAAGGAATGCCGTTGCAGTTCTGGCGATAACCCCAGAAATACTTGTTTCAAATGCATGCAATTAGCTTTAACCTCGGAACTCCCACCGAGGCACTCATTCCAAAGACTCGGAGCTAACATCGGGAAGACATGCACACTTAAAGATGACTATAAGGAATTCAAACACTTGCAGTAGTCCAATCTTAGAGATAACCCTGAGCAACATCTGCTTTATTAGCCCAAACCGGAGATAACCCCGGTGAGGGGAAAAATCGTCATCTTGCCACCTCAACCCCACATCGCGCCATCTCAACATCTCATACATACATTTCTACACAACAATGTCCCACAAGAGCCAAGGAGTTCCAATCATGAGTGACTATTACGCAGGGCAGCACACCGGATAGAATTTGAAGCTTGAAGACCATTGGCATGGTCCCCTCTTCCTGACTTCATACAACCTCTAATCCCATGTCATTACATAACTCTCAATAAAAGTGGTCCGAGAAAGGTCTTGTACACCTCATTTGGATGCTCGGATTGAAGTTCTGAAAGTTCGAGAAGACATCACAGTGCATGAGTGCACGTACTTTGAGACAACGGGACCTGCGGAGCCCGAGGCACCCCGGGTAGCCGCAAGTACATCTGTGGCTGCTGCAGTACACCCGTGGCTCTCAAATCTATAAATATAGAGCTTGGGGTAGCCATAATTCAGGAGGAAAAAGCGAGGAAGCCCTGTCTAATTTGCTCTGTACACACCCCATATTGAGTGCTTTCTCATTTTAAACACCTGTTAGCTCACATATAGCTATATTTTTACTGTGGGAGCTGAGTGTTCATCCATTTATAGTTATAGAAGTCTTCTTTGGCAGCCCACTGTAAGCCTTCTTACACATTATAAATCCTTTCTCTTCATCTTTGCACACACTATTCTTCACATTGAGAGTCGTGTTGTGTGTGTATGCCCGGACTTCGGTCCGTGGTTTTCATTTCTGTCTGTATACATATACTTATATATATATATTTATATATATGGACTAACATTATCGAGTTATGCCTCGATTGAGCCTAGACTTATGTCTGGAGCGTTAACTTGCTTATATATATATATATATACACTTATATATATGAACTGTTGTCGGATTATGTTCGATGAGCCTGGATTTTATATATCGAGGCGTTATCGCTTTATATATATATATATATATATATATATATACTTATATATATATGAACTATTATCAAACTCATTCGTTGAGCACTGGATTTTATATCCAGAATGCGTATCTTTATATATATATATATAGCGATAAATCGCTGAAATGATAAACCGAGTGGGATTGAGAAACATCCTATGCGTTTACCGCTATATATATATATATATACATTTCTATCAGGCCTGGAGTTTACTTCGTGGCTTTTGACTGCTTTATTTACATTTAGTCCTACCTGGAGTTTACTTCCTGGCAGTTGATCATTTTTATTGCTCTCTTTACGTTTAGTCCCGCCTGAAGTTTACTTCATGGCGGTTGATCGCATTTATTGCTTTATTTACATTTTTGATCCCCCATGGAGGTGCTTCGTGGTGGTTAATTATGTCTATATATATATATTTATCGCTTTTATATATTTACATTTTCGATCCCCCATGGAGAGGCTTCGTGGTGATTGATCATGTCTGTATATATATATATATATATATATATATATTTATAGCTTTTATATATAACTGCTTACTACTTTTCATATAAATTGCGGCATCATGTGAGCCTAGGAATCATGTGATCACAGATTCAGTCCATTGAATCTAGATTCGGTTCCCGTGATGGATATTTTTAGCTGTAAGCAGCTTGTAAATTATTCACGATGTATGAATTTCCTTAGATGGCTTCCATGCCCATGACGAGTTTGGCATTGTTATATATTATTTTCTCGAAGATGCTTCACATCTCAAAAATAAAAGCAAACAAGCTGAACATTTAATAATAAAATGGAAGTATGAAAAGGTCTCAATTACTATTGAGCACAGGGATTGAAAAAACCTCTTTTACAAAACATCACTGCTATATCATGTTTAAAACTGAATTTTTATAAATTCAAACCCTTTGTATATAGGTGCGAATGAGGCCTCGCACTACTTCCAAATAAATTGCACATTGATCCACACACACACACACACACACACATATATATTCATATAATAGTTTCTTAAAAAGTGGCGGTCACCGTGGTAACATCACTGGGTTAATGTGCAAACCTTTTCTCGGTTATGTTGGTGCAACCAGTCAAAAACACCAACTGGCGACTCTTACAATTAAATTGTCGACATGATACATGTCGGACCTTTTTCACTTGTTTTTTCAAACAAATCTCACATAACATGAGAACACCAAAGAACAAGAACAGAAAAGGGATAAATAAAAATCCTGACGTCGACAGGTGGTGACTCTACTGGGGACTCTAGTAAGAGGGCTTAAGCCGCTACTACAAGCTTTTCAAAACTGTTATATGCTTGTGTGTGAATGTTGCATTTACATTTATGATGAATGTGTATGAATGCATTTAATTACTGCACTGCAAAATATCTATCTGTGATATTAGTGCTTCACACATGTCATCATTTTCATAAACGGTGAGACACGTTGTATGTAAATGTATGTTGTGTGGTTCCTTCACCAGGAGGCTATCCTGTCGCTGTTTGATTACTGGCCTCGTAGGGAGACTAATTCCAACGAGGATCAAGAAAGGCACCATCCAGATTTGCTCCAGTTGAAAGACCGGATTAACTTCCCTTCAAGTAGATTGCGATGATCTGGGAACCTTCATGCCAAAAAACTGCGAGAGTAACCCTAAGATAGGTCAGCCTCTGATAAACCAAATGCGGAGGAAAGTCTCTTCATACTTTCCATTTTTTTATTACTTGTAAAAGCATTTACTTGTAATTTTATTCCATGTTCATATTTATGTAATGGAAAATATGTAGAATATTTGCACATACATGACATGCTATCAAATGACACCCGTTTTTGTAGGATAATATTCCTAAAATGGACACATTATGATAGCATGTAAACATTTACATTATCCTTAAGACTAAACTACATGAATTTTTGTAGGGAAACAATTGGGTCTGTTACCCGCTCAAAATCCAAAAAGCCCACGAGCCTACAGCCAATCATGTCTTCTTCTGACCAGTCTAATCCCATTTCTCTAGAAGAATTTGACGGATTAAGTAAACAAATTATAGATTTGGCTATTTTGCTTAAAGACTAACATAGTCTACTCAAGGCTCAAAGATGCCTACACATATAGAATCCTTTACACAAGGAGGAACTCAAGGTTTGGATAAAAAAATCCGGAACCTCAGTTGGATACGACTAACAAAGACCCTGAAAACACCCATCTCAAAGGAGATCCAGACACAGGTGATATCAGGAAAAAGATCCTTCAAATGGAAGAAACCATCCGTTCTCTCAAGGGGATTGGAGCACATGGGAGTGTTTCATATGCCGACCTTTGTATATTCCCTGGTGTTCATTATCCAGAGAAATTTAAAACCCCTGACTTTAAAAAGTATGATGGATTAGGGGATCCTTACACACATTTGAAGGTGTTCATTGGAGAACTTGGATCTTATGCAGAGGATGAGAAGCTCAGAATGCAGCTGTTCCAGAAGAGCCTGACTTGAGAAGCCCGTTCATGGTATACCAGATTAGACAACTCAAAGATCCATAGCTGGGAAGAGATAGCTCATGCCTTCCTCACTCAGTACATCTTTTAATCTCAGATGGCTCCTGAATGGTACCAGGTTACCAAGGTCAAGAAACAGTCTAATGAGTCTTTCAGAGAGTACGCTCAAAGGTGGAGGCGCCTTGCTGCTCAAGTTATTCCTTCCATGACGGAATAAAAAATGGTCATGACTTTCATAGACATACAAGAAGCTCCTTTCTATGAGAGAGTCTAAGCTAGTATTGGCAAACCATTTTCTGAAATGATCAAACACGGAGAGATGGCTGAGATGGGGTTGAAGTCTGGAAAGATTCAAGACCTAGCCGCTCTTAAAGCAGTTGCTGAGCACATCTAGTCCGGAACTTATAGAAATAACCCCCGGAGGGTCCATAAAAAGAAAAAGGAGGATGTTTCCTTGATACTACAAGGTTAAAAAGGCAATCAGAATATGCCTATATAGAGGAGAAAGTACTCCCCTTTTCAAGCACAATCTTCAAATCCTCCATTGCCTAAAAGTGGAGAAGCAAAGCGCCCTCGAACGTTCACACCCTTAGGGGACTCGCTCGAGAATATTCTTGCTCTTCTAACTACTCAGAAGAAAATCACGCATCTCTTCCACCAGCCAACCCTAATGGGAGGGGTTTCAATGCTACTCGAAAGTGTGCTTATCATGCCGGGGCACCTGGACATGATACTCAAGATTGTTGGGCCTTGAAACACAAGATCCAAGATTTAATAGACAATGGTGAGATTGTGGTTACCAAACCAGATCAACCTCATGTGCAACACAACCCTCTTCCTCAACACAAAGAAGAAGAGGTCAATATGATTAGTTGGAGCAGTGGACAAAGTTCCAATTTTAATGGTGAATCATCCCAGACCATCAAAGACGGTGTTGACAGAAGGAATTACATAAAGTTTCAATTTGCTATGGAATGAAAGATGAAAGCTCTTTGTAAGCAAGTTGAACAATTGGCAGAACTGGTGATCCATCAGCTTCAAGTCACACTCCAGTTAGTCAACCAAGAGCATGCCTGTCTCCTTCCTTTTGTTATGAATGCTCCATCATCACCTTTAGAAAATGACGCACTGGAGGACAAGGTTACGAAGAGAGCAAGTGCTAAAGCCTGTCGGGATTTTTCTAATAGAAGGGAATTTACATACCTGGGCTAACGTATGGAGGAGATATTTCAGATGCTAATCAGTGAAGGAAGAATCACCTCCTTTCTACCTCCAATCAATCCCTGTTCAAGACGGTTCAACTCTGATGGAGTATGTTAATATAATTCACATTCTCGCGGTCACAGTGTCGATGTCGGGATTTTTATTTGTCCCTTTTCGTTACTTGCTCTTTGGTGTTCTCATGTTAGGTGAGATTTGTTTGAAAAAACAAGTGAAAAAGGTCCGACATGTGTAATGTCAACGATTTAACTTTAAGAGTCGCCAGTTGGTGTTTTTAACTGGTTGCACCAACGCAACCGAGAAAAGGTTTGCAAATTGACCCAGTGATGTAACACTGCTAAACGGGTCTGTGAAACCGAGATTCATTTGGGTTCGAGGGCTTGATTATGCGAAGGGAAGGAGTTAGGCACCCCCCGACATCCGTGTTGCCACGGTGACCGCCACTTTTTAAAAAACTATTATATGAATGTGTGTGTGTGTGTGTGTGGATCAATGTGCAATTATTTGGAAGCAGTGCGAGGCCTCGTTCGCACCTATATACAAAGGGTTTGAATTTATAAAAAAATTTAGTTTTAAATAGAATATAGCAATGATGTTTTATAAAAGAGGTTTTTCAAACCCTGTGCTTAATAGGAATTGAGACCTTTTCATACTTCCATTTTATTATTAAATGCTCGGCTTTGCTTTTATTTTCGAGATGCGAGGCATCTTTGAGAAAATAATATACAGTAGTGTCGAACTCTTCATGGGCATGATAGCCATCCAAGGAAATTCAGACACCATAAATAATGTACAAGCTGCTTACAGCTAAAAGTGTCCATCACGGGAACTGAATCTAGATTCAGTAGACTGAATCTGTGATCACATGATTCCTAGGCTTACATGATACCGCAGTTTATATGAAAAGCAGTAAGCAAGTAAATATATATATATATATATATATATATATATATATATATATATATATATAGACATGATCAACCACCACGAAGCACCTCCATGGGGGATCAAAAATGTAAATATATAAAAGCGGTAAATATATATATGGACATGATCAACCACCACAAAGCAACTCCATGGGGGATCAGAAATGTAAATAAAGAAATAAATGCGATCAACCACCACAAAGTAAACTCCAAGCGGGACTAAATGTAAAGAAAGTAGTAAAGACGATTAATCGCAATGAAATAAACTCTAGGTGGGACGAAATGTAAATAAAGCAGTAAAAGGCCTCGAAGTAAACTCCAGGCCTGATAGAAATATATATATATATATATATATATATATATATATATATATAAGCAGTAAACACACCAGATATAAAACCCGGGCTCATTGGATATGTCCGACAACAGTATATATATAAATATATATAAAAGCAATAAACGCTCCGGATGTAAAATCCAGGCTCATCAGACAGAGTCTGACAATAGTTTATATATATAAGTGTATATATATATATATATATATATATATAAGCAAGTAAACGCTCCATCTCAAAGTACGTGCACTTGTGCACTACGATGTCCGCTCGAACTTGCAGAACTTCAATTCGAGCAATCGAATGAGGTGTACAAGACCTTCTTCGGTCTTCTTTTGTCGAGAGTTATGCAATAACATGGGATTAGAGGTTGTTCGAAGTCAGAAAGAAGGGACCATGCCTATGGTCTTCAAGCTTCAAATTCTATCCGGTGTGCTGCCACGCGTAATAGTCACTCGAGATTGGAACTCCTTAGTTCTTGTGGGACATTATTGTGTATGTATGTATGAAATGTTGAGATGGCGCGCTGAGGTTGAGGTGGCAAGATGACCTTTTGACTCCTCACCGGGGTTATCTCCGGTTTGAGCTGATAGCAGACGTTGCTCAAGGTTACATCTGAGATTGGACTGGTGCAAGTGTTTGAATTCCGCAAGGTCATCTGTAAGTGTGCCTGTCTTCCCGGTGTTAGCTCCGGGTCTTTGGTATGAGTGCCTCGACGGGAGGTCTGAGATTGAAGCTGATCGCATGCATTTGAAATAAGCATTTCCGGAGTTATCATCGGAACTGCAACAACATTCCTTGGGGTTATCTCCAAGGATGAAACTCAGGGTTATCTTTGAGGTTGGAATTGATACTCCCGGTGTTTGTTCCGGGGTTGAGACTGAACTTCCGGTAGTATCCGGAATGGATGTAAGCTGTCTTCCAGGGTTATCTCAGAAAGACGAATCTGCCCTCCTGCAATGTTAGTAACAGGTGTGCAGAAAATTTTGAGTGTCTATAGATGCCCTGTAAGACCCCAACTTTTATGAATAAAGATTAATTTCTCCCAAAATATATTTTTGAATATTATGATGTAGATTTGATATAATGTTATAGTTGTGGGTAATATTTACAAATTTTACAAAGTAAGAAAGTGGTTATATAATATTCGATTGGTCAGGGAATATTCGTTTTAACAGGGAATATTCGTACGATGGCACAATCATTGGTGGACCCCACAACGAAAGTATTGTCGTAGTTAGAAAATGACAGAATTATCATTTTATAAAAATAACGGTGAAAGTGTTACCGTTAAATTTGTTGAACTACCCAGTAGTAAAAGTACAATAATATATGTGGTTGCATAGTAGCACATGATATTGATTATTGATGCTTACGTAAGAAGTTACTCAGTTATACTCAATTATTTCTACAGTAATTGCTGCATCATATCTATCATATTATTGATTCAATTATTGTCACAGTATCATCTGCATAATATGTTATATTATTAAATCAATAATTGATATGAAAAATTTATTCATATTATTATTTGCAATGTTAACAATGTCTAGAAGTTCTGTCAAGGAGAGGTTTGGTCACCTAATTGCGCGCCAATAAGGAGAAATCTTTATCGGAAAGCCCCCTCTTTCCTGGAAACGACCTGGTTGTTAAATATTGTGAGTTATAATATTAATGATGAATAAGTTCGTGTTGATTAAAGATGACATTGATAGTTCCATTGTGTTGGAATTATTAGTGTTAGTGGAAATCGACATTTATTTCGATAATAATTGATGTCTGGAAGTTATATTAACCAATCAGGTAATTAATTAGATAAATGAGCAATTAATTGCTATTAATTCACATGATTATAACTATTTGTTCACATGTGTGTACTATCGATTCACATTCATGTACTATTAGGGGAGGTGGTGCACGATTAATAATACTTGCATGACTAAGTTAAAAATGGAGGTATAGAAGAAGGTACTATATAGAACTATTGATTCACATGATTGAACTATTGATTCACATGATATACTATTAGGGGAGGTGGTGCAAGTTTGATAATACTTGCAGGACTAAATTAAAAATAAAGGAAAGGATGAAGGTATTATACTGTAATATTTCGAGCCCCAAAACGTGCAATTATCGAAACTATATTTTCCTATAAATAGAAGCTCATTCTTCCTTCATTCTCACCAATTCACTAAGACTCACAAGAGCAATTATAAAGAGAGAAGCTATAGAGAGAGAAGCTATAGGGAAAAAGAAGAAGAGTAGTCTGCTACTTCACTACTCCAGTATCCAGTCTTCTTCTGAGGTAAGGGGTATTATTTCTTTCGTATTCGTAAGGGGTATTATTTATTTCATATTCTGAAGAGATATTATTTTTTATATTTGTATGAATATTATTTTTGTTCAATATTCATAAAGAATATTATCTTCGTTCAATATTCGTAGGAATATTATCTTCGTTAAATATTCGTTAGAATATTATTTTCGTTCAACAGTTGTAAGGGGTATTATTTATTTCATATTCTAATGAGATATTTTTTTTCGTATTCGTATGAATATTATTTTCGTTCAATATTCGTAAAGAATATCAGCTTCGTTCAATATTCGTAGGAATATTATTTTCGTTCAACAGTCGTAAGGGGTATTATTTCTTCATAAATGATATTATTTCTTTCAATATCATTATGCTGAAATATTGGTACGAATTTTATTGTGGAATTTCTACCTTTTTGTTTAGGGGTTACTATTCACTCTAGTATTATTCACTCGGGTATTTGGGGCACTTTTTGTGCTAGAGTACTATTCACGAGTTACTATTCATGGGTTACTATTCACCTGGTTACTATTCAGTCAAATATTATTCACTCAGGTATTCGGGGCACTTTTCATGCCGGAGTACTATTCACGAGTTACTATTCACCCAATTATTATTCACTCGGGTATTTGGGGTACTTTTCATGTCAGAATACTATTCATGAGGTACTATTCCCAAAGTACTATTTAAAGGGTACTATTTACGGGGTACTATTTACTCGAAAAATATATTTCTTTTCTGTCCAAATTATTTTTGGTACATGAATATTATTCTTAAATTTTACTCTACAAAGCAGTATCATGTTGACTATTTGGATATTTTTAAACTCTGGATAAATTTAAAGTCTTTAATGTTTATCCTTGATTTCGTTTGATTTGATTTCGTTTGATTATTGCTTATATCATTGTCATCCTCATGCTTATATTGTGATGAAAGTCATCTTTGGCTTACGTGCATAGATGGACTGTTGATTGGTATGATTATAACCAGGGATCATTCGGTATAATCATGACTCGTAATGTTACAAATGATGTGGTAAAGTCCTCATTGGCTCGTAGTGCATTGATGGACAATTGTTGGTATGATTATGACCAGGGATTATTCGGTATTATCATGACCATTGATGATTACATGAATATCCTTGGCCCGTAGTGCAGGGATGATTCGATGATGTGGTTTATTTATTAAGCTGAGTCTCAGCGATAAAGGTGATGAAAAAACTTTTTAAATCATAGAAGATAGTAGATATCATGCTCTACTTGACTCTTCTAATGGATTGCTTATTCTGCTGCAATTGTTGATCTAAAACTTGTTGTCTATTATATTCTATCAGTTGTTATACTGTTGAAGGCTAAGGATAATTTATCCTGCATTGTCTTAGAAATAATATTTCTTACTGGGCTAGTTGAGCTCACCCTTTTCTTTCATTGTTCTCTTCAGGAAATGAGAATATAGCTGGGACGAGTCGGGAAATGGAGTGATGGTCCAGGATAAGTGGCTTTAGTAGTCCTCACTATTCTATGAAATAGTGTAATAATAATTGTAATGAGGACTCCATTGAGAGTGGATATTGTCTAAAAGGCAATATTATTGTTTAAACTCTCAGCTATGTTTTATCGTATTATACACGACATTTGTATAATTAAGTTTGTATTTGATTTATATACCATGTATCTGGCGACTCAAGATGGGTGATGTATACCTGTTTTGGGGGCATCACAGTTGGTATCAAAGCTTAGGGATATGATCCCTGGCTGAGATGTAAGACAAGAACTAGGAGTGGAGAGACAGGGAATTTCTTCGCTAGTATGACCTACCTAAGTTTATTTGGTATTTAATTGGTCGGTCATAGTATAGGGATAATATGTGTCATGTCAATTAACCCTTGTTTTGTGACAATGTTTGAAAATGGCATCTGAAAATGTTGATATCAGCAATGAAGCACATGAGACCGTTGAGTCACCAACGATCAATACCAAGGATAATGTGCAACAGGAAGATAATAATCCTCAGGTAAATAACAACACCGATCAGATGATGAACGATGGGATGTTCAGAGGCTTTATGAAATTCATGCAACATCAGGCGAGAGAGACTCTTGTTCAAAATACAGGTGGAAACAGTGGCAACTCTCGGATGGTCACTGCTAAGCAGTTCAAGGAGCTGGGACCACTGGTGTTTTTGGGAAAGCCAGAACCACTTAAGGCGGAGACATGTATAAAGTAAATCACCAAGATATTTGATGTCTTGGAATGCTCAGAGGAGCAAAAGGTTCCCTTCGCCACCTTTATATTGCGTGAAGAGGCAGATTATTGGTGGGAATCTATAAAGCGTACCCAGCCTGACGCACTCAAGATGTCTTGGGAGAAGTTCCAAAAGTTGTTCAATGACAAGTACTTTCCCGAAAGTATTCATCACATGAAAGAGGTGGAATTCATCAAGTTGGAGCAAAACAATATGACCGTGTCGCAATACGAGGCTAAATTTGCGGAGTTATCCCGGTTTGCATCCCATTTGGTCTATAATGAGGAGCGAATGACACGAATGTTTCTAAGAGGTTTTAAACCCGATATACGTCAATACCTCATTTCTCACAAACTTTGTTTATATTCAGATGTTGTGAATAGGGCTTAGTTATTGGAACGCAATAATGAGTTAACACAACCAAAAGGCAACGACCAACAACACGATAATAATCGTACCGGTGGCAACGGCCATCAAAACAATGATAACCATCGTGGGGGAAATTATCATGCCAAGAATGGTAACCACTTCGGTGGTAATCATGGCCAAGCTAATAGAAGTGGAAAATTCAAGAAGAGAAGATTTAACGATGATGGGAAGACGTCGGCAGCAGCACCAACACAAGTAACAAATTCTAGGGGAGGAGAACGACTGCCAGTTAGATGCTACAGATGCGGAGAGGAGGGACATATAATTCCAAACTGTTCATAGCCTTCCAATGTATGTTTTAGTTGTGGAAAAGACGGTCACATAGCTCGATTTTGTCCTGTAGAGAAATCAAGTCCAGCTGGGACGGTGGCACCAAAGGCGGATACAGACAAAACAAAGTCGGTGATTTCAAGAAGAGCGTTTTTCGTGACTTCTCAAAAAGCGAGTAACCCGAACGAAGTTAGCACGAGTTAGTTAATTATAAATTCTTGCGAAGCCTATACCTTATTAGATACCAGTTCTACCCATTAATTTATCTCTCTTGCTTGCGCTCAATGTTTAAATTTGACCCCAGAGAAGTTAGGCTTTGACTTATTGGTTGAAACTTTGTTAGTAGAAACCTTCATTACCTCCACTGTTTATAAATCTTGTTGATTCAAATCGACACTTTCACATTACCTGTCGATCTTATCTCTTTGAAAATACTTTCCCTTGATGTGATTTTAGGAATCGATTGGTTAACTACTCATCATGCCAAAATTGATTATTTTCGTAAGGTTGTTAGCTTTCATATTCCTAACCAACCTGTTATACGAATTCAAGCAACCAAACCACTAAAGTCAATCACTATTATATTAAGCCATAAGTAAAGAGCCCTGAGCCTTTCGCTGGTGACTTCCTTGTGTGGAATGCACCGAAGCCAAACTTTCTGTAGGCGACGCCGTGAATGACAATGGCAAGTTGATAGGTATCAATGTGACGTGCTATCCAAGTCTTGGATGAGGGTCATAGTTTTGAATAATATTTCTATTATTAATAAATTGCCTGACGTATTCCTGAAGACTTCCTAGCCTACCCCAGAGCGTGAAATCGAACGAATGTGGAAGAGCGTACATGGTAGCTGACGCGTTGAATAGAAGATCATATGCGTTTACGAGTGTGACATTGTTAACACAAAATCCATTTCGTATAACTTACGAATGATGAAGATAGAGTTAAAGACTCTAAGGACCCACGTGATGATGTCAAATAATACGAGTAGAATCGACGTTAACTGATGAAGTTAAAACCGCTCAAATAACACACCTGGAGCTGATGAATGTGAAGAAGAAGGTTCAAGAGGGCGTTATTCTAAAAGCAAGAATCGACGAAGAGAGGAAATCTCAACCCTCGATTTAATTGGCCCATTTAAAATCATCGATGGAGTAGGAACTATGGCCTATAGACTCGTTTTATCGCCAAGTATGTCGCGTGTTCATAACGTTTTTCATGTATCGATGTTACGTAATTATGTGGATGACCTGAACCACATTATTAAATTGGAACTAGACGAGATAGCAGAAGATTTAACGTATGAGGAGATACGTGTTAAAATCTTGGATAAGAAGGATCATATTCGACACTCAAAGGTTATACCTCAAGAGTTAGAATCTGACGAGGTATCCTCACCTCTTCGGCATACCAGGTACGCACCCTAATTTCTAGGAAAAAATTTCATATGAAGGGGTGGTTGTAAGACCCCAACTTTTATGAATAAAGATTAATTTCTCTCAAAATATATTTTTGAATATTATGGTGTAGATTTGATATAATGTTATAGTTGTGGGTAATATTTACAAATTTTGCAAAGTAAGCAAGTGGTTATATAATATTCGATTGGTCGGGGAATATTCGTTTTAATAGGGAATATTAGATGACGATGACAACAATCATTGGTGGACCCCACAACGGAAGTATTGTCGTAGTTAGAAAATGATGTAATTATCATTTTATAAAAAATAACAATAAAAAGTGTTACCGTTAAAACCGTTGAACTACCCGGTAGTAAAAGTATAAAGAATGTCTGGGGTGGTTGCATAGTAGCACACACGGTATTTATTATTGATGCCCACGTAAGAAGTCACTCGGTTATACTCAATTATTGCTACAAAGAATTGTCGTGATCATATCTCTATATTATTGATTTAATTATTGTCACAAAGATTATCATCGCATAATATGTTATATTATTAAATCAATAATTGAGACGACAAAGTTATTCATATTATTATTTGCAATATTAATAATGTTTAGAAATTCTGTCAAGGAGAGGTTTGGTCACCTAATTGAGCGCCAATAAGGAGAAATCCTTATTGGAAAGCCCCCGCTTTCCTAGGAACGACCTGGTTGTTAAATGTTGTGAGTTATAATATTAATGATGAATAAGTTCGTGTTGATTAAAGATGGAATTGATAGTTTCATTGTGTTGGAATTATTAGTGTTAGTGGAAATCGACATTTATTTCGATAATAATTGATGTCTGGAAGTTATATTGACCAATCGAGTAATTAATCGGATAAATGAGCAATTAATTTCTATTAATTCACATGATTATAACTATTTGTTCACATGTGTGTACTATTGATTCACATTAATGTACTATTAGGGGAGGTGGTGCAAGATTGATAATACTTGCTTGACTAAGTTAAAAATGGAGGTATAGATGGAGGTACTATACTGTAATTCTTATTTTCACATGTATAGAACTATTGATTCACATAATTGAACTATTGATTCACATGATATACTATTAGGGGAGGTGGTGCATGTTTGATAATACTTGTAGGACTAAATTAAAAATAAAGGAAAATATGAAGGTATTATACTGTAATATTTCGAGCCCCAAAACGTGCAATTATCGAAACAATATTTTCCTATAAATAGAAGCTCATTCTTCCTTCATTCTCACCAATTCACTAAGACTCACAAGAGCAATTATAGAGAGAGAAGCTATAGACAGAGAAGCTATAAGGAGAAAGAAGAAGAGTAGCCTGCTACTTCACTACTCCAGTATCCAGTCTTCTTCTGAGGTAAGGTGTATTATTTCTTTCGTATTCGTAAGGGGTATTATTTATTTTATATTCTGAAGAGATATTATTTTTCATATTCGTATGAATATTATTTTCGTTCAATATTCATAAAGAATATTATCTTCGTTCAATATTTGTAGGAATATTATCTTCATTAAATATTCGTTGGAATATTATTTTCGTTCAACAGTTGTAAGGGGTATTATTTATTTCATATTCTGAAGAGATATTTTTTTTCGTATTCGTATGAATATTATTTTCGATTCAATATTAGTAAGGAATATCATCTTCGATTCAATATTCGTAGGAATATTATTTTCGTTCAACAAATAAGTAAGGGTATTATTTCTTCATAAATGATATTATTTCTTTCAATATCATTATGCCGGAATATTGGTACGAATTTTATTGTGGAATTTCTACCTTTTTCTGTCGGGGTTACTATTCACTCTAGTATTATTCACTCGGGTATTCAGGATATTTTTTGTGCCAGAGTACTATTCATGAGTTACTATTCATGGGTTACTATTCACCCGGTTACTATTCACTCAAATATTATTCACTCGGGTATTCGGGGCACTTTTCATGCCGGAGTACTATTCATAAGTAACTATTCACCCAATTACTATTCACCTGAATATTATTCACTCGGGTATTTGGTGTACTTTTCATGTTGGGATACAATTCACGAGGTACTATTCCCAAAGTACTATTCACAGGGTACTAATCATGGGGTACTATTTACCCGAAAAATATATTTCTTTTCTGTCCAAATTATTTTTGGTACATGAATATTATTCTTGAATTTTACGCTACAAAGCAGTATCATGTTGACAATTTGGATATTTTTAAACTCTGGATAAATTTAAAGTCTTTAATATTTATCCTTGATTTCATTTGATTTGATTTCGTTTGATTATTGCTTATATCATTGTCATCCTCATGCTTATATTGTGATGAAAGTCATCTTTGGCTTACGTGCATAGATGGACTGTTGATTGGTATGATTATAACCAGGGATCATTCGGTATAATCATGACTCGTAATGTTACAAATGATGTGGTAAAAGTCCTCAATGGCTCGTAGTGCATTGATGGACAGTTGTTGGTATGATTATGACCAGGGATTATTCGGTATTATCATGACCATTGATGATTACATGAATATCCTTGGCCCGTAGTGCAGGGATGATTCGATGATGTGGTTTATTTATTAAGCTGAGTCTCAGCGATAAAGGTGATGAAAAAACTTTTTAAATCATAGAAGATAGTAGATATCATGCTCTACTTGACTCTTCTAATGGATTGCTTATTCTGCTGCAATTATTGATCTAAAACTTGTTGTCTATTATATTCTATCAGTTGTTATACTGTTGAAGGCTAAGGATAATTTATCCTGCATTGTCTTAGAAATAATATTTCTTACTGGGCTAGTTGAGCTCACCCTTTTCTTTCATTGTTCTCTTCAGGAAATGAGAATATAGCTGGGACGAGTCGGGAAATGGAGTGATGGTCCAGGATAAGTGGCTTTAGTAGTCCTCACTATTCTATGAAATAGTGTAATAATAATTGTAATGAGGACTCCATTGAGAGTGGATATTGTCTAAAAGGCAATATTATTGTTTAAACTCTCAGCTATGTTTTATCGTATTATACACGACATTTGTATAATTAAGTTTGTATTTGATTTATATACCATGTATCTGGCGACTCAAGATGGGTGATGTATACCTGTTTTGGGGGCATCACATGCCCCTCTTTATCATATTCATGTAATACAAGGCATGGATAGGATAAAGAATCCTAGACACTTGAAATGCAACAAGATAAACATGATGCTATGTGCAGTAACATGATGAAAATGTATGATGTATGAATGAATGATTGCTGGTTCCCTGTTAATTCTGCCGGGATGACAATCAGTAATGTCTTGGACATGCGATCCAAGTCTTCAAGGATGTTGATGTTGGGGCTATCACCAAAGTCTTGGATCCTTGATACAGACCTTTACCCCATAGAGGTGCCTCTCGTGTGCAAGAGATCTGTGGGGATAAAGCTTTGTCTATTTTGAGGATGTGTATAACATATTCCATCATTAGTCCTCTCCGATGAAGATGGTCTTCTCTGGTTTGTGTTACCAACCTATACCATGAACTTTGTTGGAGTTACTGCCAACATTGTGTATTGTCAGGGTTGCCTGACCTTCGTTGATGTGTGTATCACCGGATAGGTCCCTGTTGGGCAAACTGTCAAGGCTGCTTGACGTTCATTGCATTGTGACCCTTGCTGAGGAGTATGTCAAGGCTGCTTGACCTTCATTGATGCATATATCAATGGTTGAATCACGTTGTGACCCCCACCGGGGATACTTTATCAATGTCTGACTTCGGCGTTGTAACCCCCGTCGGGGATACGTTGCTTCGATGGGTTTACTTTCCATCGGCTGAGGTAACGTCAAGGTTGCTTGACCTTCATTGATGTGTGTATCAATGGTTTCGATGGGTTTACTTGCCACCGACTGAGATAACGTCAAGGTTGTTTGACCTTCATTGGTGTGCGTATCAATGGTTAAGAATGCGTTGTAACCCCCGCCGGGGATACGTGGATGTTTAAAATTTTAAGTTGTAACCCCCACCGAGGATACGTTATCAATTTATAACTTCGACATTGTAACCCCCGCCGAGGAATTGTCTTTTAGGGTTATGTCCTTATGTTTGGCGGCATCGGACCTGTGTGAGGTATTTTCGAGCATGATTTGTAAAAGCTGAGCTCATCGGTATAGTGTACCTTGTGTTAAGGTGAATACCAATGAGTGACATGCGGAGCCAGAGTTTGGCCCTTGAAAACTAGGATTCCAGGCTATTCTGCTCAATCGCGTAGCATTTTTATTCCTGATTTGGCCTTTTCAGCTTGTGAGACCTCCTTTGCAACTCGAACTGGACCAAGCTGGAGGTGTGGGCCTCATTAGGGGTGCCGCAGGTACATCTGCGATAGCCACAGGTGGACCTGCGGCCAACCGTGAGTATGAAATGGCTGAAGGTTGCTTTCATAAATCACTTTCAAGTTGCGTCGCAAAGGAAATCTGAGAGCTCTTCTTCAGACCTACTGAGTTCGGGCAACTTTCTACACATTCTGCCACCGTACAAGTGTTGTTCACTATCCTGGTAACGTATGCATGTATTCTTTTCCAGTTTCTATCCGTTGGAAAGTGATTTATCATATGAAATGCACTTAGACACATAGTAGTGAATATGCATGCTGATATGACTTGATAAAAAATATTCAACATAATAAATGTTAGTATTAAACCATGTTGAACATAATGATGTGAAAAAATTTAACTTTTGAAACAGTCAAATTGGCACCTTTTACTGTCATTTCTTATCCTATTTGAGGACAAATGAGAAAAGGTAGAAAAGCAAAATAATCCTGGTAATTAGACTACATTTACAGATTTTTTACTGTGATGTATTAATGCATGTAGGATGTATATGACTGTGGGTAGGTGTGCTACTGAATGGCCACCTAGTCATGCCTATGTGCATGTGGATAGTCCCATTTACAAAGGGGGCTATGGAAAATTTTTTCCAAAACGTAGGCATTGGGAAGTCATGCATTTTTAACTCTACTGTAGACGCATGTTAAAATAATGCATGCATGCATGTAGTCATGAAATGCCTTTTGAAAATCACTAGGTAAGAATTTACCACACCCTTTTTGAGGTGATTTGGAGATTTGTTGTCCATATATTATGGATCCAGATCAGTCGAGTAGTTCCCACAGGACCACTTCTGGTGAATGGAGGAGGGCTTCTGAAGTGCCTCAACCCCTTCTATTAGACAACCTCATCGTTTGGTGGAGGCGGTGATACGTTTTATCCGGGTTGAAGTGCCGGATGTCGAGGACGAGGAGGAGGATGTACCGGTTGAGGTTCCTGCTCCTGCTGCACGTGTTCCCTGTAAGGATTTTCCAGGTATTCAAGTGGAGAACCCAGAGCTTCTGGGTGACTTAAGTCGACATCCTTCAGTTTACCTGCACATAAATGAGGTATAAAGTTAGATCTTAATCTTCCTTGTTTCCTATTGATGAGGAGTAAAGGGTTCTGATGTTGATATGTATTTAATGTAGGTTCCCAGCTTTACACAGCCTCGAGGTAATTGGTTCAGCATCCACTCTATGTATCAGGCTTTACACGATAACTATAGAGCGATTGTACATGGCTGGGGATTCGAGATGTTCTTTTCCATTCTTCCCCGTCGTTGTCCTTGGGGTTACCTCAGGGCATTATCTGAGGGCTTGTTTCACCAGACTTAATCACTCCATTTGCTGGACTGTGAGGTGATGATGACGCTGATGGATTGGCGGTTTATCATAGGTATAGAGTTTGGAGGGGATCCAGTGCCTTGTACGACGGATATTACCCCTACTGCCATCAGATCCTTGTTGGGAGTTCCATGAGGCGCTCAAGAGGCGGGGATATGCACGTCTGAGTCCTCCGAGTGTAGATGCTATGAGTGAGCTGTTGAGTGAGCCTATACCGATGATGCGAGAGTCCGGGATCACATTCTTAGGTGTAGGATCTTTATCTGATCCTAAGGATGTGGTGTCAGGTATCATTTCGATTAATGGTATTAATGCTTATGTACTATTTGATTCGGGTGCTACTTGTTTATTTATATCCGATGAATTTGCTCAAAATTTAGATTTGCCTCAGGAAGAATTAGAATTTCCCTTTAGTATAGAGATTACGAATAGGGAAGTAATTCCTGTTAAATTCATATATAGGAATTGTAGAGTGGATATAAAAGGTCACGAGATGATGGTAGACTTGATACCAATTAGACTTGGTGAGTTTGATGTTATACTGGGAATGGATTGGTTATTCAATTACGGAGCAATAATTGATTGCCAAAGGAAATGTGTTAACCTTATGACTCCGTCAAAGGTTGTGTTCTTTGGCAGCAAGTCACATAGAAAAGCAAGTTGTCTGACGCTGATGCAAGCCAAGAAGTTGTTGAGATAAGGATGTGTAGGATACTTAGCCTACATAGTCGATACATAGAAGAAGAGTGCGAAGCTAGAAGAGATACTGATCATAAGAGATTTTGCAGACGTATTTCTAGATGATTTATCGGGTCTTCCACGGATCGACAAATTGAGTTCGTGATTGACTTACTACCAGGAACAACCCCGATATCTAAAGCACCATATAGAATGGCCCCTAGTAGAAATTAGAGAGTTGATGGTGCAATTGCAAGAATTGCTTGACAAGAAATATATTCAGCCGAGTGTTTCGCCATGGGGAGCACCGGTTTTGTTTATTAAGAAGAAAGACGGATCGATGTGGCTCTACATTGATTAGCAAGAATTGAATAAAGGTCACGATTAAAAATAAGTATCCATTACCAAGAATCGATGACCTGTTCGATCAGTTGAAAGGAGCGAGGTATTTCTCTAAGATAGACCTGAGGAGTGGTTATCATCAGTTGAAGGTGAGGCCGGAGGATGTACCAAAAATGTTGCTCGAACTCCTTATAGATAGTCATTACGAGTTTTTGGTTATGTCTTTTGGTTTAACCAATGCACCTGCAGCGTTCATGTATTTGATGAACAAGGTGTTTTAACCATTCTTAGACAAATTTGTGGTGGTGTTTATTGATGATATACTTGGTTGTAAGACCCCAACTTTTTTGAATAAAGAATAATTTTTCTCGAAATATATTTTTGAATATTATGGTGTGGATATGATATAATGTTATAGTTGTGGGTAATATTTGGAAAATTTTGCAAAGTAATTAAGTTGATATAAAATATTCATTGTGTTAGTGAATATTCTATTGGTCGGGGAATATTCATTTTAACAGGGAATATTCGTACGACGGCATAATCATTGGTGGACCCCACAACGGAAGTATTGTCGTAGTTAGAAAACGACAAAAATATCTTTTTATAAAAATAACGGCGAAAGTTTTACTATTAAACTGTTGAACTACCCGTTGGTAAAAGTACAGTAATACACGTGATTGCATAGTAACACACGATATTGATTATTGATGCTTACGTGAGAAGTCACTCAGTTAAACTTAATTATTGCTACAGTAATTGCTGCATAGTATCTCACGTTATTTGATTCAATTATTGTCACATTATCATCTGCATAATATTTTATATTATTAAATCAATAATTGAGACGACAAAGTTATTCATATTATTATTTGAAATATTGGCAATGTCTAGAAGTTCTGTCAAGGAGAGGTTTGGTCACCTAATTGCGCGCTAATAAGGATAAATCCTTATCGAAAAGCCCCCTCTTTCTTGGGAACGACCTGGTTGTTAAATATTGTGAGTTATAATATTAATGATGAATAATTGTTGAAGTATTAAGAATGTGTATATTGAAATTAAGTGATTTACAAAAGTTAGAGGGGAATAATTCAAACTTAGAAAACTTTAGGGGTACCAAAGTGTAATAAGTTAAATCAATCTGGACCATCGATGGTGGTTTTAATAGTAAATCAATCTGGACCGTCGGTGGTGGTTTTAATAGTAAATCAATCTAGACCGTCGGTGGTGGTTTTAATAGTAAATCAATCTGGACCATCGATGGTAGTTTTAATAGTAAATCAATCTGGACCATCGATGGTAGTTTTAATAGTAAATCAATCTGGACTGTTGATGGTGGTTTTAAAAGTAATCAATCTTGACCGTTGATGATGGTTTTAAAAGTAATCAATTTGGACCGTCGGTGGTGGTTTTAAAAGTAAATCGATCTGGATCGTCGGTTGTGGTTTTAATAGTAATCAATATGGATTGTCCGTTCTAATAGTGAATCAATCTAGACCGTTCGTGAATTAGTTACTATTTAGTCCATTCTCCTATAAATAGAAGCTTAATTCTACTTTCATTCTCACCAATTCACTGAGATTCACAAGAGACACTATAGAGAAAGAAACTATAGAAAGTAGGAAGAAGAGTATTTTGCTACTTCACTTTTGCAGTATCCAGCTTTCTACTAAGGTAAGGGGTATTATTTCTTTCGTATTCATAAGGAATACTATTTTTTGTATTCATCCTTAGTATGTCGGAATAACCTATCTACGCGGATTCCGTACTGTATGACAGGTGAAAATCCATTTACAGATTTCGTATGTTAATTCTTTTCTTATTCTTAAATCTAAACTTACTGTAGTAAGTATTGATTCTATAATCCTTGAAATTAGTGGAATATCCGTGAGTTTTGCGCTTCATCCAGTATCATTTTATTGGAATATTGATATGATTATTTTTATTAAATATCAATATTTTCACATGAAGTACTATTCATAAGTTACTATTCACGGGTTACTTTTCACCCGATTACTATTCACTATAATATTATCCACTCAGGTATTCGGGGCACTTTTCATGCTGGGGTACTATTCACGAGTTATTATTCATGGGTTACTATTCACTCAAATATTGTTCACTCGTGTATTTGGGGCATTTTTCATATCGGGGTACTATTCCCAAAGAACTATTCACGGGGTACTATTCACCGAAAAATTTATTTTTTTTCTGTCCAAATTATTCTTGATACATGGATATTATTCTTGAATTTTACTCTACAAAGCAGTATCATGTTGAAAATTTGGACATTATTGAATTTTGGACAAATTAAATTATAAATCTTTAAAAATTTATCCTTTGCTTTCGTTTAATTGAATTCTTATATCATTGTCATCATCCTCATGCTTATATTGTGATGAAAGTCATCTTTGGCTTACGTGCATAGATGGACTATTGATTGGTATGATTATGACCAGGGATAATTCGGTATAGTCATGACCATTGATGATTACACGAATAATTCTTGGCCCGTAGTGCAAGAATAATTTGTGGACGTGATACTAATGAATATCCTTGGCCCGTAGTGTAGGGATGATTCGATGATGTGATCTATTTTCTAAGCTGAGTCCCAGCAATAAAGTTAATGATAAACTTTTTAAATCATAGAAGATAGTAGATATCATGCTCTACTTGACTCTTCTAATGGATTGCTTGTTCCGTTGTAATTAAACTTGTTGTCTATTATATATTCTATCGTTTTAACATTGTTGAAGGATAATGATAACTTATTCTACATTATCTTAGTCATAATATTTCTTACTGGGCTAGTTGAGCTAACCCTTTTACTTCCATTGTTCTCTTTAGGAAATGAGAACGTAGCAGGAACTAGTCAGGGAACGGAGTGATGGCCCGAGATGGTGTTATAGTAGTCCTCACTATTCTATAAAATAGTGTGCCAATAAATGTAATGAGGACTCTATTTGAGTTTGGATATTGTCTAGATGACAATATTCGTGTAAAAACTCTCATTTCATGTTGTATAATTAAGTTTGTATTTGTATTCAATTACCATGTATTTGGCGACCCAAGATGGGTGATGTATACCTATTTTGGGGGGCGTCACGATTAGTATCAAAGCTTAGGGATATGATCCCTGGCTGAGATGTGAGACAAGAACTAGGAGGTGAGAGACGGGGAATTCTTTCGCTAGTATGACCTACCTAAGTTTATTTGGTATTTAATTGGTCGGTTAGAGTATATGGATAATATATGGCATATCAATTAACCTTTATTTTGTGGTAGTATTTGAAAATGGCATCTGAAAATGTCGAGATAAGCAATGAAGCACATGAGACCGTTGAGTCACCTACGATTAATATCCAGGATAATGTGCAACAGGAAGACAAATAATCCTCAGGTAAACAACAACACCGATCAAATGATGAACGATGGGATGTTCAAAGGCTTCATGCAATTCATGCAACATCATGCAAGAGCGACTCCTGTTCAAAATGCAGGTGGACACACTGGCAACTCATAGATGCTCCTTGCTAAACAATTCAAGGAGCTAGGACCATCGGAGTTTTGGGGAGAGCCAAAACCACTTAAGACGGAGACGTGGATAAAGTAGATCACCAAGATATTTGATGTCTTGGGATGCTTCGAGGAGCAAAAGGTTCCCTTTGCCACCTTCACGTTGAAAGGAGAAACAGATTACTGGTGGGAATCAGAAAAACGTACCCAGCTTGCCGCACTCAAGATGTCTTGGGAGAAGTTCCAAGAGATGTTCAATGACAAGTACTTTCCCGAAAGTATTCGTCACATAAAAGAGGTGGATTTTATCAAGTTGGAGCAAAATAATATGACTGTGTCGCAGTACGAGGCTAAGTTTGCCGAGTTCTCTCGGTTCGCATCCCATTTGGTTGATAATGAGGAGAGAATGACACACATGTTTCTACGAGGTTTGGGAGCCGAAATACGTCAATACCTCATTTCTCATAAAATATGTTTGTATTCAGATGTTGTAAATAGGGCTCAGTTATTGGAGCGCGATAATGAGTCAACCCAACCAAGAGAGAGCAGCCAGCAAGTCGATAATACTAGTGGTAGCAGTCATCGAAACGGTGACAACAAGCGTGGAGGGAATCAACATGCAAGAAATGGTAACCACTCTGGTGGTAATCATGGCCAAGATAATAGAAGTGGAAATTTCAAGAAGAGGAGATTCAATAATGATGGAAAGACGTCAGCACCAGCACTTGTTGTTAAGGAAGGAGGAGAACAACCACCGGTCGTATGTTACAAATGCGGAGGAGAGGGACACATCTGTCAAACTGTACGCACCAGTCCAAAACATGTTACAATTGTGGAATAGAAGGTCACCTAGCCCGATTTTATCATGCACCAAAGTCAAGTCTAGTTGAGATGGAGGCATCAAAGGTCCTCTCAGACAAGACAAAACCGGTAGTTCAAGGGAGAGTATTTGTCATAACCTCCCAAAAAGCGAGGAATCTGAATGAGGTGATCACGGGTAAGCTAATCATAAACTCTTGCGAAGCTTATACCTTATTTGATACTGGTTCAACCCATTCTTTCATTTCTCCTACTTGTGCTCAACGTTTAAATTTGACTCCGGAGAAATTAGACTTTGATTTATCTGTTGAAACTCCGTTGGGAGAAACCTTCATAACATCCACTGTTTATAAGTCTTGTTTGGTTCAAATCAGAATCGCATCGCGTTACTGTTGATCTTATTTCTTTAAAAATACTTGCATTCGATGTGATTTTAGGAATTAATTGGTTAACTACTCATCATGCTAAAATTGATTATTTTCGTAAGGTTGTTAGCTTTCATATTCCTAACTAACCTATTATACGAATTCAAGCAACCAAACTATTAAAGTCAATTTATATCATCTCAAGTCATAAAGCTATTCATTTATTAAAAAACGGATGTCAAGCTTTCTTAGCTCATGTCACAGATTTAAACAAAAATACGTCAGATTTGAATGATATTTCCATTGTTAATAAATTTTCTGACGTATTTCCTGAAGAACTTCCCGGCCTACCTCAGAGCGTGAAATTGAATTTTGTATCGACCTTGAATCCGGTACAAAACCAATTTCCAAATCCCCATATCGAATGGCTCCTATTGAACTTCAGGAGTTAAAAACCCAACTACAGGAATTGTTAGACATCAGTTTCATTCGTCCTAGTACATCTCCTTGGAGTGCTCTTGTTCTCTTAGTAAAGAAGAAAGATGGAAGTATGCGACTTTGTATTGATTATCGGGAGTTGAATCATGCCACCATAAAAAATAGGTACCCATTGCCACGCATTGATGACCTGTTTGACTAGTTGCAAGGCGCCAAATTCTTTTCAAAGATCGATCTTCGTTCCGAATATCATCAGTTAAAGATTAAAATCGATGTCATCCCAAAGACGGCTTTCAGAACTCGGTACGGGAATTATGAATTCCTAGTCATGTCTTTTGGATTAACTAATGCTCATGCTTCCTTCATGGATATGATGAACCGAGTATTCAAGAAATGTTTGGATCATTTTGTAGTCGTCTTTATTGATGACATCCTCATATATTCCAAAAGTCATGAAGATCGAGAGCAACACTTGAGGCTGATACTCCAAAAGCTTCGTGAAAACAAGCTTTATGCCAAGTTGAAGAAGTGTGAGTTTTGGCTTGAGGAAGTAGCATTCCTTGGGCACGTGATATTAAATCATAGAATATCTGTTAACCCAGCAAAGATTAAAGAAATTCAAAGCTGGGAGCAACCCAAGTCAGTGACCGAAGTACGTAGCTTTCTGGGCTTAACTGGTTATTATCGGAGATTCGTGGAAGGATTTTCTCGAATCGCTACTCCATTAACTTAGCTGACTCGAAAAGATACAAAATTCAGTTGGAGAGAGGAATGTGAGAAGAGTGTTCAAGAACTCAAGAGGAGACTCATTTCAGCACCTGTTCTGACAATACCATATGGTTCGGAGGGATTTGTCATCTACAGTGATGCTTCAGGCAAAGGTTTAGGATGTGTTTTGATGCAACATGGGAAAGTCATAGCCTATGCCTCACGACAACTCAAAGAATATGAGAGAAATTATCCTACTCATGATCTAGAGTTGGCAGCTGTCGTTTTTGGCGCTTAAGATTTGGAGGCATTACCGTATGGAGAGAAGGTGGAGATTTATACGGATCATAAAAGCCTCAAATATTTCTTCACTCAAAAGGAACTCAACATGCGACAAAGATGAAGGCTTGAGCTGTTGAAAGATTATGATCATACCATTCAATACCATCCTGGAAAAGAGAACGTAGTAGCTGATACATTGAGTAGAAGATCATATGCGGGTACGAGTGCGATATTGTCAGCGCAAAGGCCTATTTTGCATGACTTACAAAGGATGGAGATAGAGTTAAAGACTCCAGGGACCCATGTGATGATGGCGAATATACGAGTAGAATCGACTTTAATCGTTAAAGTTAAAGCTGCTCAAGCTACAGACTTGGAGCTAATGCGTATGAAGAAGAAAGTGCAAGAAGGTGCTATTCTGGAAGCAAGAATCGATGAAGAAGGAATACTTCGAGTCAACTCCAGACTTTTTGTTCCTAACGATTCTGACTTGAAGTATAAGATCATGATGGAGGTGCACAACACACCATTTTTAATCCATCCCGGGAGTACCAAAATGTATCGTGATCTTCGACATACATTTTGGTGGAGCAATATGAAGAGAGAGATAGCGGGGTTTATCTCAAGGTGTCTAACTTGTCAACGAGTCAAGGCGGAGCATCAAGTGCCAAAAGGTCCATTGCAACCACTTGAAATTCTAGAATGGAAGTGGGAGCACATTACCATGGATTTCGTTACTGGTCTTCCCAAGGTTTCTCAAGGCATAGATGCGATTTGGGTCATTGTTGATAGATTGACCAAGTCTGCTCATTTCTTACCAATACGAGAAACTTATACACTTGAACGTCTTGTTTGTATGTACATAAACGAGATTGTAAGATTGCATGGTATGCTAGTATCCATAGTTTCTGATCGAGACCCAAGATTCACTTTAAGATTTTGGGTTAGTTTACAAAAAGCTATGGGCACGGATTTACGATTTAGTTCGGCGTATCATCCTCAAATAGACGAACAATCAAAGAGGACTATTCAAACTCTTGAGGATTTATTAAGACTATGTGTCCTTGACTTCAAAGGAAGTTGGGACAAGTTCTTACCATTGGTGGAGTTTTCCTACAACAACAGTTATCAAGCAAGTATTGGCATAGCTCCATTTGAGGCGTTATATGGAAGAACGTGTCGTTCTCTAGTATGCTGGGATGAGGTAGGTGAAGCAACTTTGTTGGGACTGGAGTTGGTACGTATGACTACGAAAAAGATTCAAACGATCCGACAACGTATAAAAACCTCACAGGATCGACAAAAGAGTTATGCTGATCTGCATCGAAAGGACGTGGAATTCAATATCGGAGATCATGTGTTGTTACGTGTTGCTTCCATGGAAACGAGTTACGAGATTTTGAAAGAGAGGAAAGCTCAATCCTCAATTCATTTTCCCATTTGTAATCCTTGATCGAGTAGGAACTGTGGCCTATAGACTCGCCTTACTGTCAAGTATGTCTCGTGTTCATAACATTTTTCAATACTCTATAATTTTTGAAACAACAACATACGTTATAATATTATGAAATGTATGATATGGAACCATCTAATACATAGGAAAACACATTAAAACAACATCTTAACACATATATGCACATAATCTTTACTCTTTCCAATTTATAGAGACTTTATAGAAAACTTGAAAGCCATATTTATAAAAACTTTAATAACATAAATAAACTAGGTTGAAGAATTTACCCAAAGCGTAGATTAGTAGGAGATGAATTCCTTCTCAACCCTTTTTCAATCACACACTAACAATCTCCTCAAGAACTATCAATTTTCTCTCTAAATTCTCAAACTCTCTCTCTTCGTCTCTACTTTTCAAAACTTAGCAGATAATAAGAAAAAGACAAGACGTATAATAATAAAGGAAAAGAACTGACGCTTTGTGGTCAGTTACCCGATCATGGGTAACTGCTAATAACTCCCACTAAGGCCATGTTTGGCTAGCCTTAAAAGGCTTATACCCATTTAATTTAATTAAAATTTTATAATATAGTTTAAATCATGTCACATCCAATTAGATAATAAATCAAACATCTAGTTTAATTTAACTTAAATAAAATAAAATAATTCCTCATTAATTCACATAGTCACATAATTAAATTTCTCATTTGTTAATAATGTCAAATTATTAAATCTCTAATTAATTATTAAATTAATTAAAATAATATTAGGCTTATTAAATATTTCTTTTTAATACAATAAGCTCACATAATTACATACTTGAAATAATAAAATTCTCCACATTAATTTAATAAATATAACACATATAATAAAATTAATCTACTATAATTTCATCAATTAATTATTTAATCCAATAATTAATTCATCAAAAAAATATTTATTAAATCTAATAAATTTTAAATTAAATTAGAAAGTCTCGGTTGTCACTTCTTCCCCCTTAAAAGGATTACGTCCTCGTAATCACAACTCAAACAATTTGTCCCATTACATTCTCCTCCTTACAAAGATTACGTCCCTCGTAATCGCTTATAATAATCTAAGTAAATAAATGAAGATAATTCTTCTTCATATTCTCTTCGAGTTCCCACTTGGCTTCTTCAGCGTTGTGGTTCCTCCAGACTACCTTAACTGAAGGTATTGCTCTTTTTGGTCGATAATCTGAACAGGAATTTCTTCGTAAGATAAGTCTTTGTCAAAATATAGGGGTTCATATTCAATCACGTGCTTGTAATCGGGTTTGTAGGGTCGTAGAACTGAAACATGGAAAACGTTGTGGACATTCTCTAGAGCTGGAGGTAAGGCTACCTCATAAGCAACTTCTCCGACCCTTCGCAGAACTTCAAAGGGTCCAATGAATCTTAGGCTTAATTTTCCTTTCTTTTCGAACCTGATCTTTCCCTTCTAGGGAGAGACCTTTAAGAACACATAACTACCCGATTCAAACTCAACATTTTTACTGATTGTGGGTTGGCGTATTTCTCCGCCTTCCATCTTGAAAATGCTATCAATCTTGTTCGGATCACTTTGACTATTTCATTGTTTGTTGTACCAATTAAGGCCTAGTAATTGTCTTTCGCCAACTTCATCCCAAAGATAACTGAGTTCGCACTTTCGCCATATAACACTTCATAAGGCACAATGCCAATACTAGCACGGTAAGCTCGTTGTTGTAGCCGAACTCACTGAAGCGGTAGATGATCATCCCAATTTCCTTTAAAGTCCATTATGCAAGCTCTTAACATGTCTTCTAATGTCTGAATTATTCTTTCACTCACATCCATCTCATTCGAGGGTGATATGCCATACTCATTCACAACTGTGTACCCATGCATTCCTGTAGATGTTTCCAGAAGTTTGATGTAAAGCGCGGATCCCTATCAGAAACAATTGACACCGGAACTCTGTGCCTCAAAACAATCTCTTTCACATATAACCTTGCCAAATGATCTAAGTTAAATCTAATTTTGATCGAAAGGAAGTGTCCGGATTTCGTCAATTGGTCAACAATAACCCATACTGCGTCGTAGCCTTTCTGAGTTGTTGGTAGGCCAACCACGAAATCCATCGTAATATATTCCCATTTCCATTCTGGAATTTCTAAAGGTTGTAGTAACCCACTCGGCCTCTGATGTTCTGCTTTCACTTTATGATATGTCAGACAGTTGGCAACACACTCTGCAACCTCTCGTTTCAAATTCGGCCACCAGAAGTGTTGTCGAAGATCTTGGTACATCTTAGTACTACCAGGGTGAATCGAATATCGTGAGCTATGAGCCTCATTCAAAATGTCTTCCTTAATCTCTGGCATTGGCGATACCCAAATTCTACTCTCAAATCTTAGTAGTCCCTCACTGTCTATTTTGAATCTCGGTTCAGTCCCTTCAGATATTTTCTTTTTCACTTTCTCACATTCTTCGTCCTGAAGTTGAGCTTCCTTAATTTTATCTAGTAAAGTTGTACCAGCTTGTATTTGGAACAGCTTCTCATCTATCTCCATGGGATACCTCACTTCTAATTCCATCTTTTCCATTGCTGAAATTAGCTCCTCCTGAGCAGTCAACATCATCAATTTCTCCCGACCCTTCCTACTTAAGTCATCGGCAACCACATTTGCTTTACCCGGATGGTATGAAATCTCGCAATCATAGTCCTTAATTTACTCCAACCACCTTCTCTGGCACATATTCAGATCCTTCCGTGTAAAAATATATTTCAGACTCTTGTGGTCTGTATATATTTCACATTTCTCCCCATAAAGATAGTGTTTCCAAATCTTCAAAGAGAATACCACCGCGGCTAATTCTAAGTCATTGGTCGGATACCCTTTCTCATAGTCCTTCAATTGTCGTGACGCATACGCAATGACCCTACCGTTTTGCATAAGCACACAACCTAGTCCTTTATGTGATGCATCACTGTATACCACAAAATTTTTTGTATCATCTGGAAGAGATAACACAGGTGCCGAACTCAACCTCTTCTTAAGTTCTTGGAAACTTTCCTCACACTTCTCCATCCAAACGAATTTCACCGATTTCCTAGTCAAATTCGTCAACGGAGTCGCGATCTTGCTAAAGTTCTGAATGAATCTTCTATAATAACCTGCCAATCCGAGAAAACTTCTTACTTCTGACGGCATCTTCGGCTGATCCCAATTAATCACAGCTTCGACTTTGGAGGGATCCACCGAAATTCCATCCCTATCGATCACATGTCCAAGAAATTGTACTCTTTTAATCCGTAATTCACATTTCAAAACTTGGCATATAACTTCTCCCTTCTCAATGTCTCTAATGTCACCCTCAAATGCTCTTCATGTTCTTCCTTGGTTTTCAAATATACCAAAATGTCATCTATAAATACCACTACGAATTTGTCCAAAAATGGCTTAAACACTCCATTCATTAAGCCCATAAATGCTGCAAGAGCATTTGTTAGACCAAATGACATTACCAAAAAGTCGTAGTGACCGTATCGTGTTCTGAACGCTGTCTTCGGTAAATCCTCTAGTCCTACCTTCAATTGATGATAACCACTCAAATCTATCTTTGAAAAGTACCTTGCTCCCTTTAATTGATCGAACAAGTCGTCGATTCGCGGTAATGGATATCTATTCTTAATCGTAACCTTATTCAGTTCTTTATAGTCAATGCAGAGCCGCATTGTCCCATCCTTTTTCTTCATGAATAAAACTGGCGCTCCCCACAGTGATACGCTTGGTTGGATATACTTCTTGTCCAGTAATTATTATAGTTGGACCATCAGTTCTTTCATTTCTACCGGCGCCATTCGGTACGGTGCCTTTGATATTGGAGCCGTTCTTGGAGCAAAATCGATCACGTATTCAACTGCTCTATCTGGAGGAAGTCCTGGCAAATCATCCAGAAATATGTCTGCGAAATCTCTCACTCATCGGTATCTCATCTATTTTGAATTCTCTTTACGATTATCGACTATGTAAACTAGATATCCTACACAGCCTTACCTTAACAACCTCCTGGCCTGCATCATCGTCAGATAACTCGCTTGTCTAGGTGACTTGCTACCATAAAACACAACCTTTGACGGAGTCATAAGGTTAATATGCTTCTTTTGGCAGTCAATTACCGCCCCATAATTGGATAACCAGTCCATACCCAAAATAACGTCGAATTCTCCAAGTTGAATAGGGATAAGATCTACATTCATGATATTACCCTTAATATCCACTCTACAGTTCTTATGCACGTACTTAACAAGGATGATTTCTCTATTCGCAATTTCTATGTTCATGGGGTATTCTAACTCGTCCTTAAGCAATTCTAAGTTCTTAGCAAAGTCATCGGATATAAATGAACAAGTAGTACCCGAATCAAATAATACATAAGCATTAACTTTATTGATCGAAATGATACCTGACACCACATCGTGAGACTGACCGCATCTCATCTTTGTCATGTTGAATGTTCTAGCGGTCGGTCGGTTGGTTGCAGTTGGTCCTGCGATAGTCAGAGTGCTTCCACCATTGTTTCCTCTATTCCCTCCTGATCCCGTCCCTCCAGATCCCTTCTTAGGACAATCCATTGCAAGATGATCCTTTGAGCCATAAGTGAAGCAGGCACCCTTCTTTGGGTTAGGACAGTTAGGTGCTATGTGGCCTTCCTGACCACAATTGTAGCACACTCGTTTTCCCTTCATGCAAACTCCCAGATGAGTTTTTCCGCAGGTTTGGCATGGTTCGATCTTCTTTTTCTGCCCTCCTCGTTGACTTCCAGCTGACAAGTTATCAGACCACTTCCTCTTCTGATTATGGCTACCCCCCGTGCTACTCCCACCAGTCTTGTTAATTCCTTCATTCTCACTCTTTTCTTCTTCCGATCTTGATTATATTTAGTTTCTCATGATCGCTTCCACCTTCAACAGTATGGCTTTCTCTAACACTCAAAGAAAAGTGTTCAATTGGAACATCGACACCTTGCTATACAACCGAGCTTCTATCCCCGTCAAACGTCTTGCCTTCCTTCCTCTCATCGAAGATGTACTTGGTATGTGGCAAACCTTGCCAACTCGTTGAATCTTTCAGCATAATGCTACGGACATATTCCCTATTTCAACTCTAGAAACTGAACCTCCATTTGGTTCTGCGAGCTGGTCGGAAAATACATCTCGAAGAACATCTCCTTGAATCTCTCCCAGGTTATCACACCTTCTCCTCTCCGTACTTTGTTTGTCTGCCACCAATAACTGGCTTTGAATTTCAGCATGAATGTTGCGTATGCGGTTTTCTGGTCTTCTCTTACTCTAGCGACATCAAACACCTTCTCCATCTCCATAACCCAAGTTTGAGCTTCTATCGGGTTCATGGAGCCTTTAAACTCTGGTGGTCCCACCACCTTGAAATCCTTGAACGAGGTGTTTGGTGGAGCTTGTGGTTGATTATTAATTGCTCCTCGCTAATAGGTTCACCAACTTTGCCAACAGATTAAGCATTGGCGTCATTGTTGTTATTCATTGGTTCTTCTTGAGCTTGTTGACGGTTTTGTCTTCTTCTAGGCGGCATATTTCTGTTAAGAATATACGCTTATTTGGTCTTTATTCAATCTCTTAAACATTTAAGGCTTAACTAAAACATTTAATCATAATTAACTTAACACATCAATTCAAATAAACTCTGACATTTTCATTCAAATTCAAAAGTTTTAACATCATACGATAGCATCACTACTATTTACATCCACTATCCCGAGATAAAGAATCTACAGGATTTAAAACATTAAAATATTCTTTTGTTCATAAACACATCAGAATTTACATCTTAAACTACCAGATAGGTTTTCACATAATTAAACTAATCTTATCACTGCCTGTTAAGGCGCTGAATAGCCTTGCTACGTTCCTCTTCCATGATGCGGGACATCGTCCTGCGATCTAGCATATACGATGGTAGTCCTTCAAACTGGATTGGGTATCTCATAACTCGATCCCGGGCCTCGTCCATTGCAATTTGAAGTGTAGAGTACATCTCCCCAAGTTTAGCCTTCTTCGCACGACAATCATCTTCTACAAGATCAGCACGACGTGACTCTCTTACCCAGCCCTCCTCTGCTATGGTCAGCCTTTCTGAGATCTCTTTTAGTTCCTTCTTCAACTTCTCTATTTCTTCGGACTTCTCCTTGGTTTGACCCTTCTCGTGAACCAAATCCCACTCCATGTTTCCTAAACGTGTGTGAAGAGTCACAATTTCCATATCCTTTTGCTTGATGGTAATCTGCTGAATAACAACCCTCTTTCACTCTCCCGAACAAAGTATCTGTAACTCTCATGTTACGATCATAAAGCGTGCATCATACATCTCAAAGATCGATGGAGTTCGGTGGGAACACCTCTTCCTCCTCTTCTTCATCGGAATCCTCTTCCGGATCAGTCTCAGGCTCATGCTCCCGACCAACAACAGTGATCAAAGGAGATGGCTCTCTCTGTACCAACTGTTCCCTGATGACATGAATGTCTCGGGGATCCTCCTCTATAGGTACTCGGGGTTCTTCCTCCCCTGTTCGACTAGTTCCTCCAACATCGGACATCCTGACAACAAAATTTTTAAGTTTTAGTTACTAATCCGCACTAGTAGCAAGCACATAATTTAACACATAAGCACATAAAGTCTTTTATTATCTTCAATGAATTAAGAAATTAATTTCTTAGAACTCAATAAGAGTTTACCACCACAATGTTCTCGATCTCCTACAAGGCTACAACCTAAGGTTGTTCCCCCACCTAAGGTTCATAACCTATGACTTTGATCTTAACTGCAGGACACCCCAAATCCAAGACTTCCATTTCCGCGGATTTGGTGTTCACTGTACAAATATCATCTATCTATCTACCCATAAATAAATGCAAACCATGCAATAGATAGAAATAATAAATAAATCTCCCCTTATGGGCTTACATCAACTGCAAAAAAAAAAACAATCCCAAATCACTCTAACCTTAAACATCTGTGCGGAATCATAAACAATAACAAGTCTTAATAACATCAAGTCTAAATAGAAATACATAATAACAACAAGTCTTCTTCATTTGTTAACCTTGCCCTTGCAAAGACTAGTGGAAGGTTCGTCTGATCTTTCGTTCTTAACTACAATGTTATTATTACGCAAGAGTGAGCACGATTGCCCACAAGTATAACAATATAACAAATGAATAATAACATGCGAATAAATCAAAGACTTCTAAAATAGGAAACTCAGCTTTTGAATCAAGAATGAATAGCAAGAAGAGAGAAGAACTTACGAGGGTCATAAGACCTTGAACTATGTCCTAGGTTGTCAAGTGTTTATACTTGAAACCTTTAATGATCATAAGACTATGGACTCTTCTTCTCGTACTTAGGGGATCAACCCTTAGTACCATATCATGCACAATATCTTAACACTAATGCATGCAAGTAATCCCTTATACTGAGGTTGTTCATCTCGATTTAACATTAGAGTCCGCACAAAGGAAGTTTGGTTTGGATAATTCATCAAGGGTTACGAAATTTAGAACGCTTCATCAACTATGGACTAGTCGAATCATTAAGGGTTCACTAGTCAACAAAGTTCAACAGTAATTGATAATTTAAAATTGAATAGAAATCTCAAAAGGTATACACTATAATAATTATTGTATAGCAGAATCATACTTTGAAAGATTAATACATTTTAATATAATAAAATGGACTTGTGGGTTTGGATATTTCATCAAGGGTTCTAAAATTTAGAACGCTCATCAACTATGGACTAGTCGAATCATTAAGGGTTCACTAGTCTAACAAAGTTCAACAGTAACTGATAATTTAAAATTGAATAGAAATCTCAAAAGGTATACAATATAATAATTATTGTATAGCAGAATCATACTTTGAAAGATTAATACATTTTAATATAATAAAATGGACTTGATCAATAATAACGAGAAATTGCTCGATGCAAAGAGATAACTTATAAGCTCATATAAAGATAACGAGTAGGGTTAGGAAACTTGCCTCGTGTGTAGATTATATGTTAATTATACTCGTTCCTTGATTTAAATCCTACATATCATTTACGTTCACAATACCAGTCAATTATAACGTACTAATCATCACAAGTTCGTTCTTTTTGTCTAACTCGAGTTCATGACTATACTTAGTCAAATTACTACACTCATAATTAACACATCATGAACAATAAGCTAACTATGCATTTAATCATTCAATTCATACATAAATGTGTTATTTACATGTTAAGAATTTATTTTAACACCTCATTATATGTCTAACATGTTTTTATGATCATTAGATTAAGTTACTAACACATTGCTAGACTTGAGCATTTAAAAAACTCATTTCTGGACCATTCTGCTAAGTGGCGTTATGGGTTGGTTGTTAGGCTTTGTTAACATTCATGGCTTATTTCATATACAAGCGCGACTTGAGACTTGGCATCTTGGATGTTGTGGCCAGCTGCACATGGGACTTAGGCTTTGAGTCAGTATGTACATGGCTGAAACTCGATTTTCAATTTCGATTCATGAAGAACACAAAATCAAAGTAATTTATCATTACATGGTCATTAAATTCATCAAATTAAACATAGTCATATACTAGAATTCATACATAATCATTACCCAACCTTTATAGAGTAATTTTAAGCAATTAAAACACATAATCACAAAATTAAAACATGTAATTTCACTATTCTTGATGTTCTTGAAGGTTTTGAACATAAAACATAAAATTTAATACTACGGATTTGTTATAACACCAAATCCATCCATTCAAGTTTTGTTTCCTTCGTTTTAACATGCATAATTATATACGTGTGTGAATTTTATAAAACAATTTATGTTTGACATATTAAATTCACGTATAAGGGCCATATGGCCATATTCTATACTCTGTAATTTTTGAAATAACAACATACGTTATAATATTATGAAATTGATGATATGGAACCATCTAATACATAGGAAAACATATTAAAACAACATCTTAACACATATATGCACATAATCGTTACTCTTTCCAATTTACAGAGACTTTACAGAAAACTTGAAAGCCATATTTATAAAAACTTTAATAACATAAATAAACCGGGTTGAAGAATTTACCCAAAGCATAGATTAGTAGGAGATGAATTCCTTCTCAACTCTTCATCAATCACACACTCACAATCTCCTCAAGAACTATCAATTTTCTCTCTGAATTCTCAAACTCTCTCTCTATGTCTCTGCTTTTCAAAACTTAGCAGATAATAAGAAAAAGAGAAGACGTATAATTATAAAGGAAAAGAACTGACGCGTTGTAGTCAGTTACTTGATCATGGGTAACTGCTAATAACTCCCATTAAGGCCATGTTTGGCTAGCCTTAAAAGGCTAATACCCATTTAATTTAATTAAACTTTTATAATATAGTTTAAATCATGTCACATCCAATTAGATAATAAATCAAAACATCTAGTTTAATTTAACTTAATTAAAATAAAATAATTCCTCATTAATTCACATAGTCACATAATTAAAATTTTCATTTGTTAATAATGTCAAATTATTAAATCTCTAATTAATTATTAAATTAATTAAAATAATATTAGGCTTATTAAATATTTCTTTTTAATACAATAAGCTCACATAATTACATACTTCGAAATAATAAAATTCTCCACATTAATTTAATAAATATAACACATATAATAAAATTAATCTACCACAATTTCATCAATTAATTATTTAATCTAATAATTAATTCATCCAAAAAAAAATATTTATTAAATCCAATAAATATTAAATTAAATTACAAAGTCTCGGTTGTCACAAATTTTCCTTAGCCTTCAACAGTAAAACAACTGATGGAATATAATAGACAACAAGTTTTAGATCAACAACTGCAGCGGAATAAGCAATCTATTAGAAGAGTCAAGTAGAGCATAAAATCTACTATCTTCTATGATTTAAAAAGTTTTTCATCAACTTTATCGCTGAGACTCAGCTTAATAAATAAAATCGAATCATCCCTACATCACGACCAAAGATATTCATGTAATCATCAATGGTCATGATTATACCGAATAATCCCTGGTCATAATCATACCAACTGTAAGACCTCAACTTTTATGAATAAAGAATAATTTTCTCGAAATATATTTTTAAAAATATTATGGTGTGGATTTGATATATTGTTATAGTTGTGGGTAATATTTATAAATTTTGCAAAGTAAGAAAGTTGTTATAAAATATTCTATTGGTCAGGGAATATTCATACGACGGCACAATCATTGGTGGACTCCACAATGGAAGTATTGTCGTAGTTAGAAAATGACAGAGAATGTAGCCGAAACTAGTCGGAGAACGGAGTGATGGCTCGAGATGGTGTTATAGTAGTCCTCACTATTCTATAAAATAGTGTGCCAATAAATGTAATGAGGACTCTATTTGAGTTTGGATATTGTCTAGATGACAATATTCGTGTAAAAACTCTCAGCTCATGTTGTATAATTAAGTTTGTATTTGTATTCAGTACCATGTATTTGGCGACCTAAGATGGGTGATATATACCTATTTTGGGGGCGTCACAGTTGGTATCAAAGCTTAGGGATATGATCCCTGGCTGAGATGTGAGACAAGAGCTAGGAGGGGAGAGACGGGGAATTCCTTCGCTAGTATGACCTACCTAAGTTTATTTGGTATTTAATTGGTCGGTTAGAGTATATGGATAATATGTGGCATGTCAATTAACCTTTATTTTGTGGCAGTATTTGAAAATGGCATCTGAAAATGTGCAACAGGAAGACAATAATCCTCAGGTAAACAACAACACCGATCAAATGATGAACGATGGGATGTTCAGAGGCTTCATGCAACATCAGGCAAGAGCGGCTCCTGTTCAAAATGCAGGTGGACACACTGGCAACTTACAGATGGTCACCGCTAAATAATTTAAGGAGCTAGGACCATTGGAGTTTTGGGGAGAGCCAAAACCACTTAAGGCGGAGACGTGGATAAAGCAGATCACCAAGATATTTGATTTGTTGGGATGCTCCGAGGAGCAAAAGGTTCCCTTTGCCACTTTCATGTTGAGAGGAGAAGAAGATTACTGGTGGGAATCAGAAAAACATACCCATCCTGCCGCAATCAAGATGTCTTGGGAGAAGTTCCAAGAGCTGTTCAAATCAAGTACTTTCCCGAAAGTATTCGTCACATGAAGGAGGTAGATTTTATCAAGTTGGAGCAAAACAATATGACCGTGTCGCAGTACGAGGCTAAGTTTGTCGAGTTGTCCCGGTTCGCATCCCATTTGGTTGATAATGAGGAGAGAATGACGCGAATGTTTCTACGAGATTTGAGACCCGAAATACGTCAATACCTCATTTCTCATAAACTGTGTTTGTATTCAGATGTTGTAAATAGGGCTCAGTTATTGGAGCGCGATAATGAGTCAAGCTGCTTGTAGGTGCCAAGCTTTGGAGGTAGCAATTGGCTAGCCGTGTCCTGAGCCTAGGCAGTGAAGTCTGCTTATTTGTAGGATATAAATAATGGACTTATATTAATTTGGCATGCATGTTAATAATGTTGAGGCATAATATAAACCACAATAGCATATTGTAAGGTGTTGTAATACAAAGTGTGAAGATTTTAAGTAATTATTTATATAAGTTATGTAATGAACCAAATGTGATGTTTTCAAAAGTTAAAGATAAATGATAAGGTTTATGTTAGTTTATAGTGTGATTTCAGAATCGTTAAGGTGTTAACCAACATGGTTAGGTGATAGGTTAGGGTTATGACCTAAATGAAGGTTTAAACCCTAAAGCTACTATTCATGCAACTAATTGTTGTTGCGATTTCAATGATATATGTAGGGTAATTGGAGATTATTTTACACTTGTGTAGCTTACATAAAGGCAAGTTCCTAAACCTTAACTCTTTACATTGAGCAAGCTTTCTAACTTCATTCTTTTGTTAATGAATGCAAGTTTCTAAATTTTATTGATCAAGACTATTGATTCTATCCTTATGTATGATTGTATAAGCTCTTGTAACCTAATTCGTTACCTTGAGCGATTTTTACTTTTCTAAACCTTGATGTTATTATTCAAAGCATATATTGTTCTAAAATATCGATTCAAATGAGATTGTTCTAACTCTTTTGGTTATAGCCTTTTACATGTATATCATGTTTATTCAATTACATATATTGTTGATATCCGATCTTTGACTTGATAGCCTTGATCAGTTATACATTCTTGTATTAAACCTTTATTGATGGAAATTGAATAGTGTTCTAAAATTCTAGAAACACTGATAAGCTAGTTCCAAACTAAACTTTCTTTAGTGCGGAAATTCTAAATTCAAACTGAGATGAACAACCTTAACATAGGGGATTTTGTACGTGTAACATTTAGATGTTTGTGCACAATACATGGTACAAAGGGCTGATCCCCCTAAGTATGTTAAGAAGGGTCTGTATAGTCTAAATGACTGTTAAGGTTGGGTAATAATACCTAAGTACCGGGGACATAGTTCGTGGTCTTAAGACCCTCAGATAATTAAAGTTCGAACTTGTTTTCTATTTTGATTCGTAGAACAAGTTCTTTATCGTTCAGCTTTCGTTGTTCACTCTCATGTTACTATCATTACTACAACAATTTTTTTTTTTATAAAAAAAATAGGACAAAATATATAATATTGGCAGATCAAGATTCATTAGAGATCGGAGCGATGAAAAATTGAGGCACCTGAAAGAGCCAGAGGGAAGTCGTGCCGGTAGCGACGCCTCACATGACGGCTGCCTGAATGTCGATGGCTTAGGGGCGCATCATTGGTGTGAACAAGTGAGTGATCTTCATCCAAAGACTTCACTTTGTGGAGGGCCCAAACTAAACTCTTTAGCAGCCACCAAAAGACCATTAAGAAGGGATTTAGGAATAGAAGGATTTGATTCAAGAATACTCATATAGATAAGGGTTTTACCCTTTGATGTTTTCCCTCTATGTTTTATGCTCTGAGAAGAAACCCCAAAATCGGTACCCAGTCTCTGGCGAAGTCGATTCGAACGACGTTTAGGCTTGGGAGCCACTATCAATCCTTCTTCCTTTGAACTGGTTGACTAGATCGGGACGGGTTTGAGAGTGAGAGAGAAGACAGGCTAGGGTTTTGGGCTAAAGAGAGTGCTAGCGTTTTATTTTAATTTCAAATTCACCTCTGCGTTTTTTTTTGACCTCCATGTTTTTTAGATACATAACATTTTTTCAAAAAAATGTTATCTAGTTAAAACCAAAAATTGCCCTTTTTAAATAGATAACATTTTTTCATATATATCTACAATGTTTTGTTAAAAAAATGTTGTGGGAAAAAAATACCACAACATTTTTTATAAAAACGTTCTGGTTTAAGTGTTGACTATTTATTACTTTGTACTGGTGGCTAGTTCCAAACTAAACTTTCTTTAGTGAGGAAATTCTAAATTCAAACTGAGATGAACAACCCTAACATAGGGGATTTTGTATGTGTAACATTTAGATGTTTGTGCACAATACATGGTACAAAGGGCTGATCCCCCTAAGTACGTTAAGAAGGGTCCGTATAGTCTAAATGACTGTTAAGGTTGGGTAATAATACCTAAGTACCGGGGACATAGTTCGTGGTCTTAAGACCCTCAGATAATTAAAGTTCAAACTTGTTTTCTATTTTGATTCGTAGAACAAGTTCTTTATCGTTCAGCTTTCGTTGTTCACTCTCATGTTACTATCATTACTACTTTCTATACTAGTGAGCATTTGTTTGCTCACCCATGCAATTAACACTACAGCTAAAGTGGAGAAAGTTGATGAGCCGTCTACTAGCAAACGAAAGGGAAAATTCTCCAAGTGCTGAAGACTTATGAGAAATTATTTAAATGTTTTACGTTTCAAGACTTGTTTTGTTTTATGATGTATTCCGCAAACTGATGTAATAAATTTAGGGTTAGATTACCTGGGATTGTTTTTGAGATGATGATGTAACCCTTTAATGGGAAAGATTATTGTTCAAGTTGTTTAAATTATGTCTTTATCCTTTATGATGGGTAGTTAAATGTAATGGTTTTGGATAGTGACCACCAAATCCTGTGGAAATGGAGTACCTAGATTTGGGGGTGTCACAAACGCTGGGCTGGAATGTCCTGAACAAGGAGATCTACTAGTCATCAGCTTCAATTCAGAAGTTGAGCCGGCCAGTTTTCAAGCTTTGGAAGTGAGTAACACGCAATACCATCCTATTGGGGTGCAACTTCCCGTACCCAAGATTTCTACCGAAGTTATGTCGGCCACTCAAGAAATGATGTCATTGGGTGATCAGCGTGGACAAGGGCTTGGTAAAAATCAGCAGGGTATTAAGCCCCCTATTCAAGTGTCCAGTCAAACTGGTACATCTGGACTAGGCTATTCTGCTAGTTCTAGTCATAGGAATCCTTATAAGCATAAGCAGGTTCCTCAAGCTTCCACTACACGGTGATTTTCTCCACCTGCACCTCATGAGCTGATACAGTCTCCCGTAAAGGTGCCAACCCATGTTATGGCTATGCTGTTTCCCAAACCAATACCATTCAAAGCAAAAGAGGTCCTGATTCATGATCCTGAAGTGGAAGAAAGGGAGCGAAAACGTAAACATGACATCGCCTTAATGATGTCAGGCATACGTATCATTGTCCATGATGAACATACAAACAGATATACCCCAGACGATGATTGCCCAGATGTTATGGTCATCATTCGGGAAAAAGAGGATGATGATAGCCCCACCATCACTGCAGTCCATCAGGACTTTACCCTCGACAATTGGAGCAACACTCCATGCATTGGTCGACGAGGGTAAAACGGGCAGAAATCCCTCTGCCCTGTAGATAACTTTAATTGCTTACTTTTCTATACAGTATTAGCAGTTATTTTATCAGTACATGCTAACACTTGTGTATGATTAAACAATTTTATATATTAAGTGAAAGCATATTTTGTTTCAGGACTCTGAATTTAGATGTGCATGTACTTGCTGATGAGGTGCCTTTTCTCCACAAGGACTGTAACTTTGATGAAAAGTTGGACTCAGACTTGATGGAAATCCAAGAGGACACGGAGATACCTCAGGAGATCAAAGAATGGGTCAAAGACAAACCTAAACCCAACCTTGATCAAACCACTTCTTTCAATCTCGGAACCTTAAAAAGCCCTAAGCTAATCCAGATTGGTTCAGACCTCACCCCAAACTAATGGAATGACATGGTTACATTACTAACTTAATTCCAGGATATATTTGCATGGTCTAATGAAGACATGGTGGGTTTATCTAGTGACATTATCCTTCATCGCCTTCCCATTAAAGAGGGATTCAAGCCAGTTAGGCAGAAGCTCAGGCTATTGAAACCTGAGTGGAGTTTAAAGGTGAAAGACGAAATTGTGAAACAATTTCAAGCTGGCATTATCATGGTGTCTACATATTCGGAATGGATATCCAACATAATTTCCATTCCTAAACCAGGAGAAAAAGTTTGAGTTTGTGTGGATTACCTAGATTTGAACAAAGCTTGCCTTAAAGATAGCTTTCCCATGCCCTTTATCCACATTCTCATTGACAATACTGCTCAATACGACATGTACTCATTTGTAGATTGCTTTGCGAGGTATCATCAGATTATTGTCGCTGAGGAGGACCGTGAGAAAACTGCTTTCATCACACCTTGGGGAACCTTCTGCTATAGACGGTTGTCATTTAACCTCATTAATGCTGGAGCAACCTCTCAGTAAGCTATGATGGCTCTTTTCCATAATTTAATGCACAATGAGATATAGATCTACGTGGATGACATCATTGTCAAGTCCTGAATGGAGGAAGACCACTTAGACCATCTCAAAAAGCTCTTCAACAAGTTGCGTAAGTTCAACTTGAAGTTTAATCCAGCCAAGTGCGCCTTTGGTGTTAAATCAGGCAAGTTGCTAGGTTTGCTAGTCAGCCACAAAGGGATTGAGCTGGATCCCACCAAAATCTAGGCCATCAAGGAAATGCCCATTCCTTAGATAGAGAAGGAAATGCGGGGATTTTTGGGAAGAATCAACTTCATTAGCAGGTTTATCTCTCAATTCACAACAACCTGTGAGCCCATCTTCAAATTGTTAAGGAAGAACTCCTCCATGAAATGGAATGATGAGTGTCAGAAAGCCTTCCTTAAAATCAAAGATCAGCTGGTAAACACTCCTATATTGGTACCACCCAGGGATGGTGTTCCCCTATTCATGTACCTGTCTATTAATGACAATGCTATGGGCTGCATGCTAGGATAAAAAGATGATAGAGGCCAAGAACGAGCTATCTATTACCTCAGCAAAAGATTTAGAAACAGTGAACACAAGTACACTCTGATAGAGAAGACTTGTTAGGCTTTAGAATGGGCTTCCATGAGGTTACATCATTACCTCCATGGTCACACAACCCATTTCATATCCCGTGTGGATCCTCTCAAGTACGTGGTGAGAAGCCCATCATATTTGAATTGTTTACATCCCGGATGGCGATTGATTCTGCAATAATTTGACATCATCTACGTGACGTCAAAAGTCTATCAAAGGTCAAGGAATTGCGGATCAACTGGCTGCCGCACCCACAGAGGATTACAAACCCTTGGAAATATATTTTCCCGATGAAGGGGTTATGACAATTCAACAACACCATCAGTACAATGCATGCCGTACATGGAAAATGTATTTTGATGGAGTCATAACACGTAAGGCTACAAAAGTCGGAGTAGTTCTAGTATCCCGAGACGGAGGAGCGATATCTGTTAAAGTCAAATTGCAGTTTGTTAGCACCAACAACACAACTGAGTATGAAGGCTATATCATGGTGCTAAAACATTCCCGTTCAATTGGCATCAGGCGGTTAACTGTCTTTGGGGATTCCGAGTTGGTAATCAAACAATCCACGAGAATTTATCTAACCAGAGAACTACATTTGCTGCCTTACCATCGACAAGTTTTACATATGGCTTTGGAGTTCGAAGAAATCTCCTTTTCACACATTCCTTGTAATAGGAATGATTTTGTGGATGCACTAGTAACATTGGCCTCCTTGATTCACATACTTGACGAGGAAAACATGCCAAACATCATATTTATGTTGGAGAAGTATTGGATGAGCTACCTCCCATCCACAACCCTTGGTATAAACATATCAAGGAGTATCTGCGAGATGGATCTACACCCGCTGAGGCGAGCCCAACTGAAAAGAGGCGGATCCATCGAATGGCTATGGAATTCTACCTGAGCGGAGATTCACTCTACAAAAGAGATGTAGGATTAGGTCTCCTCAGATGTCTGGACAAGGACTAAGCTCAGAGGCTCATGGATGAGATCTTTGGTGAAGTATGTGGCCCACACATGAGCGCCCCCCTACTTGTTAGGAAAATCCTCAGAATAGGGTATTATTGGCTTACGCTCAAAGCTGACTGTGATGATCACGTCAAGAGGTTCTATCAATGCCAAATTTATGGAAATGCTATCTACGCCCCTATAAGGGAACTCAACAATATGAGTTCACCTCGGCCCTTCTCAATGTGGGGAATGGACGTGATCGGGCCCATCAAGCCTAAAGCCAGTAATAGACATCGGTTTATCTTCACCATGATCGATTACTTCACCAAGTAGGTAGAAGCAGCCTCCTTCCCCAGGGTTACCAAAGAAGTCATTATTGCTTTCATCAGAAATAATGTCATTTGTCGATAAGGACAACTAGAGGTAATTATGTCAGACAATGCTAAGAACCTCAACAATAAAATGATGGAGGAGTTATGTAGTAAATTCCACGTCAAACACCTTAACTCCACTAGGGCAACCCCCTACTCATTAGCCTATGGGATGGAAGCAGTGCTCCCCATAGAGGTGGAAATGGAATCCCTTAGAGTGTTGATAGACACTCAACTGGATGAAGACTAATGGGCACAAGACAGGTATCACCAATTGTCTCTAATAGATGAAAGGCGAACCGCTGCTATCTTCTATGGTCAGTTATATCAATAAAGGATCGCCAGATCCTATAACCAAAAAGTTTGGTTACGGCAGTTTAAACAACATGACTTGGTTTTGAAGAAGATCATTGACAACCAAGATCAATCCAAGGGAAAATTCGCTCCTAACTGGGAAGGCCCATTTATTGTCAAGGAGGTATTGATAGGAGGCGCTCTCAGACTACAGGAAATGGACGGCGATGAATTTCCACAGCTTATCAACTCGGACATCGTGAAACGGTACTATATCTGAGGTTACCATTAATCAAACATCCTGGATTTGGATCATCAGATCATCAGTTATTCTGATTTTCTAACCCTTTTACATACTCTTCTGCCCTCAGGGAAACATACACTTCAAACCAGCAGCCTGGTTTCACCTCATTTCAAACTTTTCATACAATTTCAGTTATCCCCCCAGGGATTGAACCTCTCACACCTGCAGTTTATCCTGAAGACGCGATTAAACTTTTCTACACTTGCAGTTTATCCTAAAGACGGGATCAAACTTTTTCATACCTGTAGTTTGTCCCAAGCATGGGATCAAACTTTCTTTTCCCTGTAGTTTAGCTTGCACATGGGATTCAGATTTCTCTTCGGCTGCAATTCATCCTAAGGGGCAAACTACGTCGACTTGATCTCCCTGATACCCAGGAGTATGTAGGAAACCATATGCTATATTGTAAGAACCCGAATTTTCAAAAAATATTAAAATAAGAATTTAGTGAATAAAATTCTTAAGGCATGTGAAGGGTTCAAATAAAAATGTATAATGTGTTATAAGGTATGTGGTATTGTGTTACATAGGGTAATATGCATTATGTAATAAGTGAGGTTATGTTTAATAAATATATATCGTTATTATATATTTGTTATAAATTGTAGAGATGAATTAGTAAGAAGATGGATAAAATTATCTATTGATGTTAAATAATTTATGTGAAATTATTATAGTAAGTTGGTGACATTATATATCTTTGATAATCACCAATTTCATGAGTATTTGTACGAGTGAATATCAAGTCTAAGGTAGTGCATTCTTACTCTTTAATGGTTGACGTATAGGAGCTAGGCTAAACGATTCCTTCAGAGAGCGGAGGTATATACAAATTGGTAACCGATCTAACTCACTGTGAAAATAGTGTAGACGAGACGGAAACTAATTTGTTGGTTGTTTGTGGGAAACCATTCAGTGTACTATATTAAATACTATTAAAGACTTGATGTGTGTTAGGTTTGGACTTATATATATGTACGTTGTTGACGAGAGAAGAGAATCGATATACCTTTATAGTGGTTAGAGAATTATTGAGTAAATTGATACACGACGAGAAGTGAAGATTAAAGGTATGCATGTATGTGTTATATTCGAGCGTTGTGTTATTGGTGGTATGAAACCATAAAGGAGATGTATAGTTGGTTAAACTAATAAGGGAGATAGAGTTTTAAAACTCGAAGCATAATCCTTGAATTGTTAAGGAAAATAGTAATCGATGATGTGAAACAAAATAGAGTATTGATGTAAGTCGAGTTAACGCTTAAGGAGGATGTGTAAAGTGTTTAGAAGTGTAAGGTTTTAGTTCTGGTAATGCAGAACTTGTCTGCCTGAGAATTTGGTATGGCGCAGCTGCGCCATTACCAAGCCTATGACTAGCACAACTGCGTCGGTCTGTAGGATCAGTTTGTGAAATTAAAATTCAAGAAATGGATTCTAAGGGATCATAGGGATACATGTATACATCTATATATGTATATGGATGTATAAGGGAAGTATTTGAATACATTTGTATAAAGACTAGTATGTTAGCATTATGTACAAGTGAAATAATAAAATGTAACATGGTGCAATAGACCACTCCCATGACTCTTAGAAATATATAAAATTTGAGTTAAAGAGCTTGATAGATAGCTCATATGATAGCAATGATGGTTAGCCCAATGGCTAGGATATAATGAATAGTAGTAGTTGGTGGGAGTTAGCTACTAACTCTTCTTTTCCCCTTGTGTAATGACCATAGGAGGGTAATAGATTGGTTATGAATAAAGACCATTAAATTAGTGCTAGTATATAAGCTATGCGAACCTACAATGTAATGATATTACATTATGACCATATTATAAGATGTAATGTTAAGAACAATATTATTATGTGAGATTGTATTAATTACTAAGTTCACATATGTTGGTCTTGTGTGGCAAAATTGGGAAAGTTAAATCAAAGGGATATTTATTGAGAAGTATTAAAAGAAAATAGATGGTGATTTAAAAAATAATTGATATCAATTATCATTATAATAATTGAGTGTATTTGAGATGATAACTTTTATGGAAAATGATGGATTGAGAATATCCAACTATTTTATAATTAGCCCAATTAAAATATTAATTGGAATAAACTAATGTACATGGATTATATGATGTGAGTATAAAACTTATCTTTAAATTCCTAATATGGTAACAATTGTACCTTAATATTATAATTTGGGAATTTAAAGAACCAAACCAAGCCTTAGAATAATAAGTAGCTGAGTTATTTGCTCTTGTCCCAAATTAAGTGTCACCAAGTACTATGAATAGTGTCCTAAACTCTCTTTACGTATTCTCCAAGTGGCTATATCTTAGGTGTTCATTTGCTAGCAATGTGGCTGGTAAGGAGTTGTTAAACTACTCCTTAATAACCCTTGTTCTCTTCCATTATACCATGGACTCAAAATTTGTGTAATGCCAATGTCTAGTCCATGCTTCTTCTATAAATACAAGTTATAAATTTAGTTTTTGGTGTTGATAGAAGTTGCTTGATAGTCTAATTGGAGAGTTATAAATTGCTGAGCTACTATAGAAGTATATTCAGAGTTTAGGAGGTCCAATTCAAACTCAAGAAGGTATAATTTCCAATTATGTTCTTGAAATGGATCATGCTTAGTTCTTGAAATTTCTTGAATCGTTATGTTAAGCATGATGAATTAACATGTTGTAATGTATTTAAGAAGTTTACTTACATGTAGGAACTCTTTAAAGATGGTTGGAATCAGTTTAAATAGAAAGGAATCAATGTGGTGTAAGACTCGCAAAAGCAGTGCAGTTCATTATCGCTTCGATTGGCGGCGTGGTTGCATTGCACCTATTTATACTAGGTGTGATACCGCAATTCTGCAATACCCGTAATCGATTCTTTGAGTTCATTATGCTAGGTGGTTGCTAATTTAGTTTTATAACTTATGTATGTTAGGTTTGTAATATTCATGGGCGCAATCAAATTGCACAAATTAAGCGGAAGCGTGTAAAATCAGAGTTTAAAATTTACAAACCATACACCCGGATCACCCTTTATGCATAATTATTAATTAAACGAAAAGATAAAGAATAAAATCATACCCTTGAAGATCGAGCTTCCTCAGGTACAAGTTCACCTCCAAATCCTTTCGCGTTCAACTTGAATCCACCGGGGTTTTGTTCCTTCCTTTGATCAACGTTAGCCACCCATATGTTTGGCCTCTAGAGGTGATCCACCAAGGAAAAAATAAAGATTCAAGAAGAAGGGGTATTGGCTCAACCCTAGTTTTCTATCTCTATAGAAAAGAATGTACTCTCCAACAAATTGGAATTATGTCGTATGTTGTAAAGGTCAACAACCCCATCACCCATAATAAGACTCCTCTTATTTATAGATGTGGGCAACCCACCTTAACAATTAAGGAATTGGGATTTATTTAATTAATTAAATTCTTTTAATTAATTAAGCTCCCTAATCTTATTAGGGATAATTAATTAAACTCTTTTAATTAATTTTCCTTCCTAATCCTATTAGGAATAAATGAGAGTACTTGTATTAAATTAATTCCTAAACTCTTTTAGAAATTAAAATAATAATAATAATTGTAATAATATTAATAAGACTCCTCTTATTAATTTATATTTAATATTTCTAAAATATTAAATAAATATTAAGCTATTTAATTTATTCTATCACCATAGATTAAATTAAATATGCATAAATATATTATTACGATTATGCCATTAACTTCTTAAATAATTATTCTTCCTTTTATGGTGTGACCCTTTAGGTTCTCCATATTAAATAGGTTGTGAGTAAATCAATTAGAACAATTCTAATCTTATTTAAATAAATAAATTAAACAATTAATTTATTTAAATAAATAATATTTATTCTACAATAGGGATAAGCCTCCCTAATGATCAACGACTTTCCAGATAATATAGATTTTAACATTAATCATTAAAGAACCTTTGAGTAAATAGTTACCGTACAATTCAATCCTTCCACCATACAATGTCCCAATTAAATATAAGACATGAAATTACTGTCAAGTCTTATTTATTTAATTATATGTATTTCGATCCTTAAATGCACAACTCAAATAATGCAAATTAGAAACTCCTTTCTAATTTCATTACGCCGCCAAGGACTCTTGGGTTGTCATTTATCGAATCACATAGGACATTTCTCTTCTTTTATTAGAAGTGGTAGATTCTTTATTGATCATACATTATCTCCATATACAACTTATTATACCCAAGCATACCCTTTGATATACCCTAAGGGTCTTAAGGAATAAGTCAAAGTATAACTCATCATACATGAGATACTATGATGATCTCAAGTCCAAGGATTACTTGTACTACTATCACTACAGAATTCCTATTGACAGCAAATAAAACTCCATTAGGTATTCCTTAGCGAGCCACGTTCAGTGAACTTATTCTCTAATAAGCACCTACATACTTGCTTTAGTGTCTCCACACAAATGATCATGAGATCAATCATCCTCATCCAATGAGCAAACAACGTATGCACCAATCTATCCGGATTCACTAATCCCCAATTTAGTAATCCAATGATTGGGAACTATTTTAGTTTTAAGCTTTCTAAGAATTTAGATCTCATTAGAATGATCATCATCATTATTCTAAAAGCATTGCTTAAAACTATGGGTTTATCACATATTATAAAACAACATCATGTAGATAATTAAAAGCCTTTAATAAATTAATACTTTTTATTAATAAATGAATAAGATTGTTACGAAGTATATGCTTTATCATCAAACATGATTGGCTTGTGTGCATACTACTTTCAATGTACACATGCAAAAGAGGTATAACTCGTGTTATAAAGGTTCCTTATAAGTTAGGAAGTGTCTAACATAAATTAGTAGGAAATCTTAAACAAGAAATTCATGTTTTGGAAAAACAAACTTTGTTGAATTCATGTTCTGCAAATTTTGAGCTTAGTGGTCTATATACATAACTCATTTTTACACTAATTGAGCATGCTATAGTGTACATGGTTTCCTTGACCATAATAAAACTCGTTAGACCTTGTGTGAAAGAAGTTTTTTAAGAAAACTTGGTATAAAAGAACTGTGACACCCCCAAAATAGGTATACATAACCCATCTTGAGTCGCCAAATACATGGTACAAAATTCAAATACAACTTAATAATACAACTGTCGTGTAAAATACGACAAAACATAAACTAAGAGTTTTAATACGAATATTGTCTTATAGACAGTATTCAAACTCAAATGGAGTTCTCAATACAAATATTATCACAATATTTCATAGAATAGTGAGGACTACTAATGCTATCATCTGGACTGTCACTACATTCCCCAGCTAGTCCCAGCTATGTTCTCATTTCCTGAAGAGAACAATGAAAGCAAAAGGGTGAGCTCAACTAGCCCAGTAAAAAATATTATGACTAAGATAATGCAGAATAATTTATCGTTAGCCTTCAACAGTGTTAAAGCGATAAAATATAACAAACACCAAGTTTAAGCTGCGTGAATAAGCAATCCATTAGAAGAGTCAAGTAGAGCATAAAATCTACTATCTTCTATGATTTAAAAGGTTTTCATTACTTTTATCATTTGAGACTCGACTTAATAAATAATCCACATCATCGAATCACCCCGCACTACTGACCGAGGATATTCTTAAGTATCACGACAACAAATTATCCATGCACTACGGGCCAAGGATATTCGTGTATTCATCAATGGTCATGATCATGCCAACAATTGTCCATCAATGCACTATGGGTCAATGATGACTTTTACCACATCATTTTAACATTAAGGTCATGATTATACCGAATAATTCCTGGTCATAATCATACCAAGTCCATCTATGCACTATAGGCCACAGATAACTTTCAACATAATATAAACATGAGGATGATGACAATGATATAAGAATTCAATAAAACAAGTTCAAGGATAAATTTTTAAAGACTTTAATATTTTAATTTATCCAGAAATCAATAACGTCCAAATTGTCAACCTGATACTTCTTTGTGGAGTAAAATTCAAGAATAATAATGTACCAAAAATAATTTGGACCGAAAACTAATCAATTTTTATCATGAATAGTACCCCGGGTGAATAGTACTCGAGTGAATAGTACCCCATGAATAGTAATTCAAAAATAGTACCCCGTGAATAGTACTCCAGCATGAAAAAGTTAAAACTTATCAAAAATGCTCAGAATAATATTTCCGTGAAAAGATACTGGATGAAGCGTAAATATTAAGGATATTCTACTAATTTCATGGAGTATAGAAGCCAAAACTTTAATCAAATGAGTATAAAATTCAAAATCTGAAACGAAATAATATTACTTACATACTACAGAGTATGGAAGAAAATATTATTTCAAGTGAATATTGAACAAATATAACATCCCTTACCTTGAAAAGAAGAGTATTCCAACTGGTATAGCGGGGATATTTTTGAAGAAAACTTTCACTGTTTTCTACGCTCAAAGCTTTCTAAAATTCTAAGGAAATACACTCAAGATTGTAGAAGAAGAATTCTCTGATTCTGGTGTGATTTTCAATTCTAACTAAGCATCTTATTTATAGGAGAATTGTGACACCCCCAAATCTGGATACTTCATTCCCACAGGATTTGGTGCTCACTTATCAAAAACTATTACATCTAACTACCTACAATAAAGGATAAAGACATAATTAAAATAATTTAAACAATAATCTCTCCCATTAAAGGGTTACATCATCATCTCAAATTAAATCCCAGGTTATCTAACCTTAAAATTATTACATAAGTTTGTGGAATACATCACATATTTAAAACAAGTCTTGAAACATAAAACATAAAATTATCATAAGTCTTCGTCATTTGGACATCTTTCCCTTACCTTTGCTAGTCGATGGCTCATCAACTTTCTCCACTTTAGTTGCAGTGTCAATTGCAAGAGTGAGCAAACAAATGCTCACTGGTATAGAAAGTAGCAGTGATGGTAACATGAGAGTGAACAACAAAAGCTAAACAATAAGGAACTTGTTTTACAAATCAAACTAGAAAACAAGTTTAAACTTTAATTATCTGAGGGTCCTAAGACCACGAACTATGTCCCCAGTACTTAGGTATTATTACCCAACCTTAACAGTCATTTAGACTATACGGACCCTTCTTAACGTACTTAGGGGGATCAGCCCTTTGTACCATATATTGTGCACAAACATCTAAACGTTACACGTACAAAATCCCCTATGTTAGGGTTGTTCGTCTCAATTTGGATTTAGAATTTCCTCACTAAAGAAAGTTTAGTTTGGAACTAGCTTATCAGTATTTCTAGAATTTTAGAACACTATTCGAATATAGATTAATTCAATCAAAAAAGGTTTGCTTACTACTTGAAGGTTTAATACAACGATAAAGCTTTGAACAAGGTTATCAAAGTCAAAGATTGAATAACAATAATATATAATTGAGTAATCATGATATACATGCAAAGTGCTATAGAAGAGTTAAAATAATCTCCCTTGAATCAATGTATTAGAACATTAAATGCTTTGAATAATAATTAGGAAACTAAATCTCGCTCATTGTAACGAATTAGGTTATATAAGCTTGTACAAACATACACAAGATAGGTTAAGCTTGCTCAAATTCATAAAGAATGTTAGAAACTTGCAGAATAATAATATAGGAATGGAAACTTGCGTTCGATATAAAAAGAACAAAGTTTGAAAGCTTTCTCAATTGTAAAGAGATAAGGTTTAGAACTTGCACAATTATAAAAGTAGGGTTAGAGAACTTGCCTCGTGCGTAGGTTAAACAATCACTACTCACGTTCACCCCAAGTCCTACACATACCATATGTATTGACAATACACATTAGTTACACTAACATTACCTTCATGAGTTGCTTTCTTACTTTTAGTATAGCTACTAACTAAGTTTAAGTTTAAACAACATTGCATCTTTTCATGAACATTACTTTTAGCTTTATTACAACTACTTAAGTGATCATGTCATTGCACCACATACACATTAACAACTTGATACAACATCCTATTACATGTCCAACATGATATCATTAAATTATACTAACACACAAAGGATTACACTTGCATTCACGCATCCCGACGCCCTCCGATTGGCTCCAAATACACAACAGTCCTATAGATGGTCATTTTGACCCTTCATAACGATTTCAAATTGAAAACCTTAAAGAATAAAAGTTATAGGTATATTTGTCCTCTTTCCGAATCATCTTGAATCACCTCAATCGGAGTTCGTATGAAAAAGTTATGGCCATTTTACTATAGGAGGTCAAAACTGTCCAACCACAGCCACTTTTCCATATACTAAAGCGAGTCGATGTGTAGGCGCGGGCGTGAGTTCGATCTTAGGGGCGCGGATTCTAGCACTGGAGCGCGAACTACTGGCCCATTTTTGGCGTTGGGGTGCGAAATTTGGCTCTAGGGCGCGAATTTTGGCGCTGGGCGCGAATTACAGAACACCCATAACCAGAAACAAAACCAAGCTTCTATATCTTAATTTCTAACACCAATTAACATGTATAACTTATGAAAATTACACATAAACTTCACCAAGCATACAAATACTAAATTAACACAACTTAAACCATAATTCTAGAAAAATTAAATACTAGAATAGCATATTTTAAAACGAAAATTCTATTTTTTGATATTTCTTTTAGAAATCAACACTGTGAACTCACTAGTTGGCCAAATCAGTCCATTCAAATTACGTTTTGTTTGTATCTTAATGAACTACCACATACAAGCGTTAATTTACAGATTATGACACCCATTAGACAAGAATTTTGGTACTTTCTATGGCCATAACATAAGAACACAAACACTGCTATTTTCTTTTCTTCTTACAATACAATTTCACATGATATGGCAATCAACAAATTCTACAATATAACCCATATCATATACACAACATTTGAACAAAAAGCCAGAAATCAATTTACAGAGAACCTAAATAAAAACTACAACTTTGAAATTTAAGAATGAATTATACCTTAATCCTTGATTATTGAAGCAAATGATATAGAATGGCTTCAATTCCTTCCCTTTCCACAGTAAAGCTCACAATCCCTTAGCAACTCTCTCTGTGTTTTCCCCCTTTTTCTCACAAACTCTCTGTTCTTAGCTTAGGCAAAAGAAATAAGACGCCTTGAAGGAAAATATATCTTGGCCTCCCCACGTTCCCTTAGTTAAAAAAATAAAGAGTTTGCGTCAGTTGAATAAGCCAAAGGCCACAAGGCCCTATTTGGCTAACCCTTATTCCCTAAACTAATTTATTTTAATATTATTTATATTATATAGTTTTTTCCCTGTCACACATTAATTTAGTCAATTTATATAACCTTAGTTTAGTTAATCTCAATAACCTATAATAATAAGAATCTTATTATTATTGATAAATAATTATATATCTAAATTAATTAATAACTTAGAAACGTCACTCTATTTAATTTATTTAATTCCAATAAATTAAAAAATTCATTTTATTTAATTATTTTCTTACATATTAAACAATTGATTTAATTTAATTATTTCCTTAAATTAAATCCTTCAAATAAAATTATCATTACTCGATTCACATTAATTAATTTAGCCACTACATTAATTCATGACAATTCATCAAATATGGATACTAAGTCTCGATTGTGAAGTGAATCATGAGTCTCGATCAGAAACTATGGATACTGGCATACCATTCAGTCTTACAATCTCATTTATGTACATACGAGCAAGACATTCAAGTGAATAAGTTTTTTGTATAGGTAAGAAGTGAGCAGACTTGGTCAATCTATCAACAATGACCCAAATTGCATCCATGTCTTGAGAAACCTTGGGAAGACCAGTAACAAAATCCATGGTAATGTGCTCCCACTTCCATTCTGGAATTTTAAGTGGTTGTAATGGACGTTTTGGTACTTAATGCTCCGCCTCGACTCGTTGACAAGTTAAACACCATGAGATAAACTTCGCTATCTCTCTCTTCATATTGCTCCACCAAAATGTATGCCGAAGATCATGATACATTTTGGGACTCCCAGGATGGATTACAAACGGTGTGTTGTGCGCCTCCATCATGATTTTATACCTTAAAGCAGGGTCGTTAGGAACACAAAGTCTAGAGTTGACTCGAAGTATTCCTTCTTCATCGATTCTTGCTTCCGGCATAGCACCTTCTTGCACTTTCTTCCTCATACGCATCAACTCCGGGTCTGTAGCTTGAGCATCCTTAACTGTATCGATTAAAGTAGGTTCTACTCGTATATTCGCCATCATCACATGGGTCCCTAGAGTCTTTAACTCTATCTCCATCCTTTGCAAGTCATACAAATTGGGCCTTTGTGTTGACAATATCGCACTCGTACCCGAATATGATCTTCTACTCAATGCGTCAGCTACCACGTTCACTTTTCCAAGATGGTATTGGATGGTATAATCATAATCTTTCAACAGTTCAAGCCAACGTCGTTGTCGCATGTTGAGTTCCTTTTGAGTGAAGAAATATTTAAGGCTTTTATGACCCGTATAGATCTCCACCTTCTCTCCATTCAGGTAATGCCTCCAAATCTTTAGTGCAAAAATGAGATCACGCTAATTTGTAGATCATGAGTAGGATAATTCCTCTCATATTCTTTAAGTTCTTTGAGAGGCATAAACTATGACTTTCCCATGTTGCATGAGAACACATCCTAACCCTTTGCCGGAAGCATCATTTGTAGATGACAAATCCTCCGAGCGGATGGTATTTTGAAGCAGTCTTTGAAATGAGTCTACTCATAAGTTCTTGAAAACTCTTCTCACATTCCTCGCTCCAACCGAATTTTGTATCTTTACGAGTCATTTGAGTTAATGGAGTATCGATTCGAGAAACCCTTCTACGAATCTCCGATAATAATCACCTAAGCCTAAGAAAGCTACGACGGCCATCGATTTAAGTTGCTCCCGACTTTGAATAGCTTCAATCTTTGTCGGTCAATGGATATTTAGTGATTTGATATCACGTGCCCAAGGAATGCAACTTCCTCAAGCCAGAACTCGCATTTCTTCAACTTGGCATAAAGCTTGTTTTCACGAAGCTTTTGGAGTATCATCCTTAAGTGTTGCTCATGGTCTTCACGACTTTTGGAATATACGAGGATGTCATCAATAAAGATGACCAAAAAGTGATCCAGATATTCTTTGAATACTCGGTTCATCATATCCATGAAGGCAGCAGGAGCATTTGTTAATCCAAAAGACATGACTAGGAATTCATAATGCCTGTACCGAGTTCTGAAAGCCATCTTTGGAATGTCATCGATTCTAATCTTTAACTGATGATATCTGGAACGAAGATCGATCTTTGAAAAGAATTTGGCACCTTACGACTGGTCAAACAGGTCATCAATGCGAGGCAACAGATATCTATTTTTTACAGTGACATGGTTCAACTCCCGATAATCAATACAAAGTACCATACTCCCATCTTTCTTTTTCATGAATAGAACAGGAGAACCCCAAGGAGAAGTACTAGGATGAATGAAACCGATGTCTAACAATTCCTGCAGTTGGGTCTTTAACTCCTGAAGTTCAATAGGAGCCATTCGATATGGGGCTTTGGAAATGGGTTTTATACCGGAGTTCAAGGTCGATACAAAATTCAATTTCACGCTCCGGGGTAGGCGGGAAGTTCTTTAGGGAATACGTCGGAAATTTATTAACAATAGAAATATCATTCAAAACTGACGTATTTTTGTTTAAATCCGTGATATGAGCTAAAAAAGCTTGACATCCGTTTTTCAATAAACGAATAGCTTTATGACATGAGATGACAGTGATTGATTTTAATGGTTTGGTTTCCTGAATTCACATAATAGGTTGGTTAGGAATATGAAAGCTAACAACCTTACGAAAACAATAAATTTTTGCATGATGAGTAGTTAACCAATCAATCCCTAGAATTATGTCAAATGCAAGTATTTTCAATGAAATAAGATCAATAGATAATGTGAGGGTATCGATTTGAACCAAACAAAACTTATAAACATTAGATGTAATGATGGTTTCTCCCAACGGAGTTTCAACAGATAAGTCAAAGTCTAATTTCTTCAGAGTCAAATTTAAACGTTGAGCGCAAGTAGGAGAAATAAAAGAATGGATAGAACCGGTATCAAATAAGGTATAAACTTCGCTAGAGTTTATGATAAACTTACCCGTGATGACCTCATTCGGGTTTCTTACTTTCTGGGAGGTCACTACAAACGCTCTCCCTTGAACTATTGGTTTTGACTTTTCTGGAACGACCTTTGGTGCCTCCATCCCAACTGGACTTGTCTTCAGTAAATGACAAAATCGGGCTAGGTGACCTTCTCTTCCACAATTGTAACATGCTTTGGATTGCATCGCGCAGTTTGGACTGATGTGTCCCTCCCCTCCGCATTTGAAGTATTTGATAGATGGTCGTTCTCCTTCCTTAACAACGTGTGTTGGTGCTGACGTCTTTCCATCATTGTTGAATCTCCTCTTCTTGAAATGTCCACTTTTATTGTCTTGGCCATGATCACCATCAAGTGGTTACCATTTCTAGCATGTTGATTCCCTCCACGTTTGTTTTCACCGCTTCGATGACTACTACCATTGGTATTATCATTTTGCCAACTGCTCTCTCTTGGTTGGGTTGAATCATTATCGCGCTCCAATAACTGAGCCCTATTCACAACATCCGAATACAAGCAAAGTTTGTGAGAGATAAGGTATTGACTTATCTCGGGTTTCAAACCTCTTAGAAACATCCGCGTCATTCTCTCATCATTATCAACTAAGTGGGATGCAAACCGGGATAACTCGACAAACTTGGCTTCGTACTACAACACGGTCATGTTATTTTTCTCCAATTTAATGAACTCTACCTCTTTCATATGACGAATACTTTCGGGAAAGCACTTGTCATTGAACAGTTCTGGAACTTCTCCCAAGACATCTTCAGTGCGGCAGGTTGAGTATGCTTTACAGATTCCCACCAGTCTGCCTCTGCTGTAACGACCCCAAAATTCATACAATTTAATTCTCGACTTCGGTCATTAATAATATATTCAACCTCTAATTTTACATCCTTAAACGATAATACAACCATTGAAATCTGCGGAATAATTAAAATTTTCTATTACAAACTATCCTCGTTCCCAAAACTTTCAACCTTTACATCTAAATATTTCAGAATCATTTTAATACTACAATAGTTTACATCGCAAAATGATATTACAATTCAACATTAATACATTATTCGGAACCTTAAACATGGTTTAAATAATAACAACACAACCAAAGTGTATAAATCTTCAAGTATCACATCTGATTCATGTCTTTTAAGTAACACATAACTTTACCTTGAATCTTTTACCTGCAAAAATGGTTATTTGCAAGGTTGAGCTCGACATTTCAGCAAAATCTAATAGATTTTCATGCATCACATAGCACATAATAAGATGCTCAACATATAACATACATGCTACGAGCCATATATAACAAGTATAAAGATTGAGTCCTTACTCAATCAGCATGCTTTAATCAATCAACATAGTCATAAATCGACTTTAACATTTCATACTTTCAATATATATATAACACATCATGCTTTTTGCAATAAAGATTTAAAACAGTTAATCATCAAGTTCACATAGCAAATAGGAACTGAAAGACTTGCCTGATCCGTAGTTTATGAACTACGACTTAACTGCTTAATGCTTATCTGCACTTCGTGTATTCCTACACAGTTATATAATCGAATTCACATCCATTAGTCATATATTAACGCATAGTAGTTGTAATGTAAACTTTACGCTATATCTCATAAGTTCGATGACATCCAACTTTGGTTATGCTATAAACATCATATTAACCTATTTTCAAAAGTTATTGGACACCCATTTCGGATAAGATAAACAGTCCAAAACAGTGTTCAAAAAGGGCGTTCAAATCTGTTTTTCATTCTTTTCCAGCTTTACCCTCTCTCGCTAAAATAGTCATAACTAATTCGTTTCAAAACATTTTTGAGCGATTCTTGAGCCCACGCGAAGCTAACTTCTGAGGCTACAACTTTCATTCTTTGACCATTTCCAAATTCAAAACACAGAATTCCGGAAAATTCGTTCAAGGTGACTGTCCCGAGTTGGTTAGACAATTTTGACGCGACTACTTTGAATGATCATAACTCTTTGCTCCAAAGTCGGAATTAGTCCGTTCTGAAGTCTATGGATAGATAATTCAGTGTACTATAACATAACAAAAGCCCAGAAGTTTATGGAAACATTAACTAATCGAAACAATGTCCTAAATAGCACCTCCCGCTGATGACTTTCACTTTAACAAATTCGACACATTTCCTTCCAATCACCGTAACTCCCTCATCCGAGGCAGGAATGAGGTCATTCCAAAGCCTATGGCTTCCTAACTCAGTGCACTACAACTACCCAGAAACTCAGAATTTTTTAGGCAACATAGCTATTCCAGAATTTGACACTATAGTCACTGTTCATTCAGTTTTCATTTCAAGACATGGTTTACTAAAATCTTCACCACGGATTCATTTTAACTCCGTTTTGGTTCATTCAAGTTAGGTAATCTTCAGAACTAGAGGGATATAACATACAATCATCAAATTAAGCTTTTAGACATAAATCAAAAGTACAAATGGTCCTCAAGCTCAGTCCCAAAAACTGTCCAACATAAGAATATATAATTCTCTTCACACCAAATCACATAATTCAAAATATATACACCTCATAATAAGAATTTTAATTATTAAATTCTTATTTTAATAACTTATAAAAATTTGAATTGTCACATCTTCTCGCAACATGAAGGTGGCAAAGAGAACCTTTTGCTCCTCGGAGCATCCCAAGACATCAAATATCTTGTTAATCTGCTTTATCCACGTCTCTGCCTTAAGTGGTTTGGCTCTCCAAAAAACTCCGGTAGTCCCAGCTCCTTGAACTGTTTAGCGGTGACTGTCCGAGAGTTTCCAGTATTTTCACCTGCATTTTGGACAGGAGCCGCTCTCGCCTGATGTTGCATGAATTGCATAAAGCCTCTGAACATCCCATCATTCATCATTTGGTCAATGTTGTCGTTTGCATGAGGATTATCGCCTTCCTGATGCACATTATCCTGATTATTGATCTGTGGAGACTCAACAGTCTCCTGTGCTCCATTGCTATTCTCAATATTCTCGGATGTCATTTTCAAATACTGCCACAAAACAAGGGTTAATTGACATGTCACATATTATCCCTATATCTACGACCAACCAATTAAATACCAAATAACTTAGGTAGGTCATACTAGCGAAGGAATTCCATCTCTCCCCTCCTAGTTCTTGTCTCACATCTCAGCCAGGGATCATATCCCTAAGCTTTGATACCAACTGTGACACCCACAAAATAGGTATACATCACCCATTCTGAGTCGCCAAATATATGGTACAAACAACAACTATAACTTTATTATTACAATTGTCGTACAAAATACGACAAAACATAAACTAAGAGTTTTAATACGAATATTGTCTTATAGACAGTATTCAAACTCAAATGGAGTCCTCAATACATTTATTATCACACTATTTCATAGAATAGTGAGGACTACTAATGCTATCATCTGGACCGTCACTACATTCCCCAACTAGTCCCGACTACGTTCTCATTTCCTGAAGAGAACAATGAAAGCAAAAGGGTGAGCTCAACTAGCCCAGTAAGAAATATTATGACTAAGATAATGCAGAATAATTTATCATTATCCTTCAACATTGTTAAACTGATAAAATATAACAAACATCAAGTTTAACTGCAGCGGAATAAGCAATCCAATAGAAGAGTCAAGTAGAGCATAAAATCTACTATCTTCTATGATTTAAAAGGTTTTTCATTAGTTTTATCGCTGAGACCCAGCTTAATAAATAATCCACATCATCGAATCACCCCTGCACTACGGCCAAGGATATTCTTTAGTATCACGACAACAAATTATCCATGCACTACGGGCCAATGATATTCGTGTATTCATCAATGGTCATGATCATGCCAACAACTGTCCTTCAATGCACTACGGGCCAATGAGGACTTTTACCACATCATTTGTAACATTACGGTCATGATTATACCGAATTATCCCTGGTCATAATCATACCAAGTCCATCTATGCACTACGGGTCACATATGACTTTCAACATAATATAAACATGAGGATGATGACAATGATATAAGAATTCAATAAAACAAGTTCAAGCATAAATTTTTAAAGACTTTAATAATTTAATTTATCCAGAAATCAATAACGTCCAAATTGTCAACCTGATACTTCTTTGTGGAGTAAAATTCAAGAATAATATTATACCAAAAATAATTTGGACCGAAAATGAATCAATTTTTATCATGAATAGTACTCGAGTGAATAGTACCCCATGAATAGTAATTCAGGAATAGTACCCCGTGAATAGTATTCCGGCATGAAAAAGTTAAAACTTATCAAAAATGCTCAGAATAATATTTCTGTGAAAAGATACTGGATGAAGCGCAAATATCAAGGATATTCTACTAATTTCATGGAGTATAGAAGCCAAAACTTTAATCAAATGAGTATAGAATTTGAAATCTAAAACGAAATAATATTACTTACATACTACAGAGTATGGAAGAAAATATTATTTCAAGCGAATATTGAACAAAAATAGCATCCCCTACCTTGAAAAGAAGAGTATTCCAACTGGTATAGCGGGGATATTTTTGAATAAAACTTTCATTGTTTTCTACGCTCAAAGCTTTCTAAAACTCTAAGGAAATATGCTCAAGATTATAGAAGAAGAATTCTCTGATTCTGGTGTGATTTTTAATTCTAACTAAGCATCCTATTTATAGGAGAATGGAAAGGATACTATGCAATAAAATATTCTAATAAAACAAAAACTTTTAAATAAAATATAATATATTATATATATTATTTAAATATATAACATATGCCAATTTCTGAATTCACGGGATGAATCCCGTGATTACTTTGTCCCACCACTTAATATATATATATATATATATATATATATATATATATATATATACGTAAACCCGTGATACCCCCCCCCCCCCCAAACCTGTGAATCAACATGATTATATATAAATATATACTGAATAATTTTCTACCGATTATTTTGAAAAATGGGTAAATGGGTTTCCAAATAATATGCCAATATTTACAACAAATACTTCATAAAAATCACCTCAATATTTTTAACAACATTTATCATCATTATTATAATTCATAATATTTAACAAACAGGTCGTTCCCAGGAAAAAGGGGGATCTCTAATAAGAATTTCTCCTTATTGGCGCGCAATTAGGTGACCAAACATCTCTTTGACAGAACTTCTAGACATTGTAAATATTGCAAATAATAATATGAAAAAATTTGTCGTCTCAATTATTAATTTAATAATATATAAAATATCGACAATAATTGAATCAAATAACGTGGGATAGATTGCAGCAATTACTATAGCAATAATTGAACAAAACTGAGTGACTTCTCACGTAAGCATCAATAATCAATACTGTGTGCTACTATGCAACCACGCGTATTACTGTACTTTTAACACCGGGTGTTTCAACAGTTAAACGTAAAACTTTTGCCGTTATTTTTTAAAAAAAGATATTTTTGTCATTTTCTCAATCCGACAATAATTCCATTGTGGGGTCAACCAATGATTGTGCCGTCGTACGAATATTCCATGTTAAAGCGAATATTCCCTGACCAATTGAATATAATATAACAACTTGCGTACTTTGAAAAATTTATAAATATTACCCACAACTATAACATTATATTAAATTCACTCTATAATATTCAAAAATGATATTTATAGAAAATTCATCTTTATTCATAAAAGTTGGGGTCTTACAAGAACTAAGGTGAATAAATGCTACTTGCTATACATTCTGATCTTGCAAGCATGTTAACATGACTTGACTACATATGTTTAGACCTTTGAAGTTGTCTTGTATGTGTTAGATTGTGTAGTTCAAGTATAAAATGGTTTCAAAAGTAAACTTGAACATATTTTTAAAATCTAGTTGCATCACATGGATATCTAGATTCTAAAGGATTTATATGTCATTATGTCTAGAATATCCCTAGATATGATTTATATGTGCTATATTGCATCATTTATGATAAAATGATTCCAAAGGCAACCTCGAGCATGTTTTCAAACTTAAGTTGCATTAAATATGAGTATTGAAATTTTAAAGGCTTGAGATGCCATGTTATGTTTCATTATGTCACTAAACACAAGTCTTATATGTTAAACATAATGGAAGTAAACCAAGCATGAGGTTAAAGCATGTTTTAAAGTGTTAAACGATGCTAGCTATGAATATAAGACATGAATATGTACGAGCATGTGTAGTAAAGATTATATGACCTCTTTATGAGAAAATAAGGCTAATTAGTACACCTAGTGATTACATAACCCTATTTGGTTTTGATTCGTGAAAATCCTAAACTAAAGTCCCTAACATATAAAGATGAACTTGAAGTGGTCGTACAAGTATGTAAAGACCTCTAGCGTGTATTCATGTTTAGTATAAGTGTATATGTGTGTTAAAGTTTGGACTGAAACCAGGAGTGCAAAAGCTCAATCTTGGTCTGGCCAAGGGACAGCGTAGCTGCGGCGTCCCTAAGCTTGGACAGGGCGCATCTACACCATTCTGCAGTCTAGAATATGTTCTGGTTTTGATCTGATGTTTGAAGCATGCTTGTATAATTACTATATATGATTAGTATGGTATGTAATGTGTTAAGAAGCATGCTATGTGATAAAGATGAATGTTAATTAAGAGTTTTAAAATGTTAAAGTCCAAAGGAATGTTTTCAAGATATAAAAAATGGTACATTATTTGAATGAGTGATGTCCTACAATCTGATTTGTGCTATATAGGTAATGTTGTATAAAGTTACAACTAAGTTAAACGTTGTGTGTACGGTTGAACTAAAAGATATGAGTTTTAAATGTGTTGAACACATAGCGAGTCAAGTGTGTGATAGATGTATATGAATGTTGATTTCATGTACGGGTGACTAAGGTATACTATACATACCTAGCTATTCTAAGCGTACGATGAGGAAATGAAGTGTAGGTTTTACGAACCTAGTTAAAGAACAATGTAACATTATTATTACATTGAGACCGTATGAATGTATGACTAATGGATATAAATGCATGATTATATAACTGTGTAGGAATACACGAAGTGCAGATAAGCGTTATGCAGTTGAGTCGTAGTTCATAAACCATGAATCAGGCAAGTCTTTCAGTTCCTATTTGTTATATGAATTCGATAACTGTTAGTTGAGCTATATTATGCTATGCAAATGTTGTTATATAAAAAATGCGTATGAGATATGTATGAAATGTGAAAGTCGATCTTTGATGATATACTTGTGATATAAACCTCTATGCCTGTTATGTGAAAAGTAATATGCGTAGTAAATATTAATCGATTATGAATGCATGAACCGAATATATGCTATTATATATATATGTCATGCAAAAGCTGTGAGAATTGTTGAAACATCGAGCTCACCCTTGAAAATAACCACTTTTGCGAGTTAAGGATACACGGTAAAGGTTACGTGCTATTTGATTGATAAAGTTCAATGGTATCCAAGGAGATTGATTTGTTATTTAACTACATGCTCTTGAACCATGTTAGGTTCTAATAGATGTATATGGTAGTAGTTTACTTTATGTAATACATGCTAAGTTATAAAGTTGTACTAGGTGGTACATGGTGAAATTTGAATTGAGATGTAAATACTTTACAGTAATTCGAATAGAATGAATCACAACATGAATTGATTCATGGATTTGTAATTGATTCGAGTTAAGATATCAATAAAAGATTTATTTTCAAAGGAGATTGAAAAAGTTTAAATTATTCCACATATTTATATAACATCAAATGTGATGTAATACAGGAATAGTAAATGACCAAGATTAGAAACTTATAAAAGTTTGGGGTCATTGTGTAGATCCTGGTAATGGAAAGAATTTATATTCTAAATTGTAATAAGTAAAGTTATATTCATTAAGTTATGAATAAAAAATATTAGTAGTTTGATGATAGTAGTATCGTGGCGAACTGAATCTGAGGTTCGAAGGGACATGGATTTGGGGGCGTCACAGGTTGGTATCAAAGCTGTAGGTTATAAACTTAGGTAAGTGTACCTTAGGCTATAACCTGAGAGAGAGAAAGATAAAGATTAAAATTTATATATAAGTGAAGATTCAAAGAAGAATCTTGAAGTATCTAGAGAATGAGGATTCAGGAGTTTCCCAACTCTAGTAATAAAAATGATAAGATGGTGTCTATATGAAAAAGATAATAAGAATGAACTCGAGTGGAGTTTTGTTGATAATAGGGAAAGAACCCTAAGGTAAATTAATGATCACGACGTGATCGGAATGAGCTATAAAGTGATAAATAGTCTGTAATGACTAAGTGTTTATAGCTTGATGCTATAAGAGATTGTATTGTGAAGTGGTACGATATGAACTCATGGGGAGTTATATGTGATGAGATACGAAGAATTCGTATCAAGAAAAGTGTAAGATAAAGTTAAGTGGGATTTCAATTGAGGACCCATGTCAGCAGCTGAGTTGTATGATTCTTTGTTATGGGCGGGGAATTGTACTTGGTGTAAAAACCACTTAGTTCTGGCACTGATAATCGTTGAAATGTTTGTGCCGCGCTATTTGCTATATACCTGTTGAGAAGGTGATTCTTTTCTCATGTGTATAACAGATAGATAGGTTATTGTTAAAGAATATAAGGTTAAGTTGCGAGTTCTTAAAATTCATACTTATGGTATGTTCGTGACTCATAATTATATGAAATGTTTTTGAACCCCTCAACGAATAGACGCCTATGGTCTGACTAGGGTAAGTTCCTAAACTCATAAGATTATGGCAAGTTCTTGAATTTCCAAAGTGTGGTAAGTTTGATGAACTATATCGGGTATATATATGTTATGAAGTTAGAAATTTTGGTATAGTAAGCATTGATGGTGTTAGAGATTGATAGAATGAAGCAATGGAGTAAGGTTAATGGAGAAACATGGATTTTCTAAATCTTCTAGCTCTGCTAGATTTTCAAAATTTATTGACTTCGTGCTGATGTTTGCATTTCTATTTTCTTGAAAAAAAAAACTTTGGGTCTTGTGATTGAACCAATGATGTTTTAAAAATAATGTCATTATCCATATGTCTATGCTAATTGTTTCGGATAAGACAAAATGATTTAAAAATTTTCAAAATGTATTTCTGACCATTTACATCATTTGGTATGGTGTAGAAATGGTAAACGATGGAGTCATCAATGAAGTCGAACCTAGTGTTGGTTGTGATCGAAAGATCATCAGCCCAATATGGTGTGATGTAATATGACAAAGTCACATAATGGCGGAATCCTCAACGTACTACTAATCTGGTACGGTATCATGACGTCATAAAAGAATTTTGGTTTTCTTTTAAGTTATAAAGAAGGTCAATTAAGTTGGCCAAATTATTTTGATTGATGTCCGAATTGTTGATAAAAGTCTAAGCTATTTGATTCGGCTAGACGATTGTTGAAAAATATTGGTGAAATTCAAGCGTTCTTGAGTATTTATGCCAAACCAGATTGCTCTGGTGATGATTCAGATGTTGAAAAGCTGAGGTGAACAACCCTATAAGTGGACATGTTTTCGGGGACAATGGTTCTGAGCGTAACGCATGTAGTCATTACAAAACACTACATTGCGGCCCAACGTAGTGGTACAATAGGCTGGCCACCTAGTGTACGTGTGGAGGGTGTTTTCAGTCCTTGTGATTGATAAACACTCTGGTTTGTAGTGTGAAGGATTGTGATGAAGCACTGGTTCACAGTCTAGTGTGACCCCTCAGTATAATTTGGAATATGAGTTATTCATACTACTTCCCGATTATTGAAAAATCGTGGAAGACTCTTATTCTTCTATGTGATGAATGTAGTGAGTAGAATGTTCCTTAGAAAGGAGAAAGTGGTAGAATACAAGTGAGCAAGTTATAATGAAACTTCTAAAAAGAGAATGGATAAAATTATTCAAAAGAATATGTAATATTTGAAATATCATCAAGTAGAGGAGGTTTCGGTGATTCTGAGGACGGAATCCTTATAAGAGGGAGAGGATGTAAGAACCTGAATTTTTAGAAAATATTAAAATAAGAATTTAGTCAATAAAATTCTTAAGGCATATGAAGGGTTCAAATAAAAATGTATAATGTGTTACGAGGTATTTGGTATTGTGTTACATAGGGTAATATGCGCTATGTAATAAGTGAGGTTGTGTTTAATAAATATATATCTCGTTATTATATATTTGTTATAAATTGTAGAGATGAATTAGTAAGAAGATGGATAAAATTATCTATTTATGTTAAATGATTTATGTAAAATTATTATAGTAAGTTGGTGACATTATATATCTTTGATAATCACCAATTTCTTGAGTATTTGTACGAGTGAATATCAAGTCTAAGGTAGTGCAATCTTACTCTTTAATGGTTGACGTATAGGAGATGGGCTAAACGATTCCTTCAGAGAGCGAAGGTATATGTAAATCGGTAACCGATCTAACTCACTGTGAAAATAGTGTAGATGAGACGAAAACTAAATTGTTGGTTGTTTGTGGGAAACTACTCAGTGTACTATATTGAATACTATTAAAGACTCAATGTGTGTTAGGTTTGGACTTGTATATATATACGTTGTTGACGAGAGAAGAGAATCAATATACCTTTAAAGTGGTTAAAGAATTATTGAGTAAATTGATACACTATGAGAAGTGAAAATTAAAGGTATGCATGTATGTGTTATATTCGAGCGTTGTGTTATTGGTGGTGTGAAACCATAAAGGAGATGAATAGTTGGTTAAACTAATAAGGGAGATAGAGTTTTAAAACTTGAAGCGTAATCCTTGAATTGTTAAGGAAAATAGTAATCGATGATGTAAAACAAAATAGAGGATTTATGTTAATCGAGTTAACGCTTAAGGAGGATGTGTAAAGTGTTTAGAAGTGTAAGGTTTCGGTTACGCTAATGCGAACTTGTTCACTGAGAATTTGGTATGGCCTTGCATGCTTGCGCCATTACCAAACTTTATGACCAGTAGCAATGCTTGGCCGGTCTGTAGGATCAGTTTGTGAAATTAAAATTCAAGAAATGGATTCTAAGGGCTCATAGGGATATATGTATACATCTATATATGTATATAGATGTATAATGGAAGTATTTGAATACATTTGTATAAAGACTAGTATGTTAGCATTATGTACAAGTGAAATAATAAAATGTAAAATGGTGCAGTAGACCACTCCCATGACTCTTAGAAATATATAAAATTTGAGTTAAAGAGCTTGCTAGATAGCTCATAAAATAGCAATGATGGTTAGCCCAATGGCTAGGATACAATGAATAGTAGTAGTTGGTGGGAGTTAGCCACCAACTCTTCTTTGCCCCTTGTGTAATGACCATAGGAGGGTAATAGATTGGTTATGAATAAAGACCATTAAATTAGTGCTAGTATATAAGCTATGAGAACCTATAATGTAATGATATTACATTATGACCATATTATAAGATGTAATGTTAAGAATAATATTATTATGTGAGAATGTATTAATTACTAAGTTCATATATGTAGGTCTTGTGTGGCATAATTGGGGAAGTTAAATCAAAGGGAGATTTAATGAGAAGTATTAAAAGAAAATAGATGGTGAGTTAATAAATAATTGATATCAATTATCATTATAATAATTGAGTGTATTTGAGATGATAACTTTTATGGAAAATGATGGATTGAGAATATCCAACTATTTTATAATTAGCCCAATTAAAATATTAATTGGAATAAACTAATGTACATGGATTATATGATGTGAGTATAAAACTTATCTTTAAATTCCTAATATGGTAACAATTGTACCTTAGTATTACAATTTGGGAATTTAAAGAACCAAACCAAGCCTTAGAATAACAAGTAGCTGAGTTATTTGCTCTTATCCCAAATTGAGTGTCACAAAGTACTATGGACAGTGTCCTAAACTCTCTTTACGTATTCTCCAAGTGGCTATATCTTAGGTGTTCATTTGCTAGCAATGTGGCTGGTAAGGAGTTGTTAAACTACTCCTTAATAACCCTTGTTCTCTTCCATTACACCATGGACTCAAAATTTATGTAATGCCAATGTCTAGTCCATGTTTCTTCTATAAATACAAGCTACTAATTCAAATTCTGGTGTTGATAGAAGTTGCTTGATAGTCTAATTGGAGAGTAATAAATTGCTGAGCTACTATAGAAGTATACTCAAAGTTTAGGAGGTCCAATTCAAACTCAAGAAGGTATAATTTCCAATTATGTTCTTGAAATGGGTCTTGCTTAGTTCTTGAAATTTCTTGAATCATTATGTCAAGCATGATGAATTAACATGTTGTAATGTGTTTAAGAAGTTTACTTACATGTAGGAACTCTTTAAAGATGGTTGGAATCAGTTTAAATGGAAAAGAATCAATGTGGTGTGTAAGCAAAAAGTGAGTGCACATCTTTATTCTAATTTTCGCATGGTAGCAATTGCTACCAGAACCCTAATTAGTTATTGAGTTTCATTATGCTAGGTGGTTGCTAATTTGGTTTTATAACTTATGTACACCTGCAAAAGAGGTATAACTCGAGTTATAAGGGTTCCTTATAAGTTAGGAAGTGTCTAACAAAAATTAGTAGGAAATCTTTATCAAGAACTTCATGTTTCGAAAAAACAAACTTTGTTGAATTCATATTCTGTAAATTTTGAGCTTACTGGTCTATACACATAACTGGTTTTTACACTAAATGAGCATGCTATAGTGTACATGGTTTCATTGACCAAAATCAAACTCGTTAGACCTTGTGTGAAAGAAGTTTTTTAAGAAAACTTGGTATAAAAGAACTAAGGTGCATAAATGCAACTTGCTATACATTCTGATCTTGCAAGCATATTAACATGACTTGACTACATATGTTTAGAGCTTTGAAGTTGTCTTGTATGTGTTAGATTTCGTAGTTCAAGTGTAAAATGGTTTCAAAATTAAACTTGAACATATTTTTAAAATCTAGTTGCACCACATGGATATTTAGATTCTAAAGGTTTTATATGTCATGATATGTCTAGAATATCCCTAGATATGATTTATATGTGCTATATTGCATCATTTATGATAAAATGATTCCAAAGGCAAGCTCGAGCATGTTTTTGAACTCAAGTTGCATTAAATATGAGTATTTAAATTTTAAAGGCTTGAGATGCCATGTTATGTTTCATTATGTCACTAAACACAAGTCTTATATGTTAAACATAATGGAAGTAAACCAACCATGAGGTTAAAGCATGTTTTAAAGTGTTAAATGAAGCTAGCTATGAATAAAAGACATGAATATGTACGAGTATGTGTAGTAAAGATTATGTGACCTCTTTATGAGAACATAAGGCTAACTAGTACACCTAGTGATTACATAACCCTATTTGGTTTTGATTCGTGAAAATCCTAAACTAAAGTCCCTAACATATAAGGATGAACTTGAAGTAGTCATACAAGTATGTAAAGACCTCTAGCGTGTATGCATGTTAAGTATAAGTGTATATGTGTGTTAAAGTTTGGACTGAAACCAAGAGTGCAAAAGCTCAATCTTAGTCAGCAAAGGGGACAGTCTTGCAAGCTTGCAGCCCTAAGCACAGACATGAAGCATGCAAATTATACCATTCTCATGATCTAGAATAGGTTACGGTTTTTGATATGATGTTTGAAGCATGCTTGTATAATTACTATATATGATCAGTATGGTATGTAATGTGTTAAGAAGCATGCTATGTGATAAAGATAAATGTTAATTAAGACTTTCAAAATGTTAAAGTCCAAAGGAATGTTTTCAAGATATAAAGAAATGGTACGTTGTTTGAATGAGTGATGTCTTACAATTAGATTTGTGCTATATAGGTAATGTTGTATAAAGTTACAACTAAGTTAGATGTTGTATGTACGGTTAAACTTAATGATATTAGTTTTAAATGTTTCGAACACATAGCGAGTCAAGTGTGTGATAGATGTATATGAATGTTGATGTCATGTACGGGTGACTAAGGTATACTATACATACCTAGCTATTCTAAGCGTATGATGAGAAAGTGAAATGTAGGTTTTACGAACCTAGTTAAAGAACAATGTAACATTATTATTACATTGAGACCGTATGAATGTATGACTAATAGATATAAATCCATGATTATATAACTATGTAGGAATACACGAAGTGCAGATAAACGTTATGCTGTTAAGTCGTAGTTCATAAACCATGAATCAGGCAAGTCTTTCAGTTCCTATTTGTTATATGAATTCGATAACTGTTAGTTGAGCTATATTATACTATGCAAATGTTGTTATTTATGAAATCCGTATGAGATATGTATGAAATATGAAAGTCGATCTTTGATGATATACTTGTGATATAAACCTCTATGCATGTTATGTGAAAAGTAATATGCGTAGTAAATATTAATCGATTATGAATGCATGAACTGAATATGCTATTATATGCTATGTGCTGCATGAAAACTGTGAGAATTGTTGGGCTGTCGAGCTCACCCTTGAAAATAACCACTTTTGCAGGTTAAGGATACACGGTAAAGGTTACGTGCTATTTGATTGATAAAGTTCAATGGTATTGAAGGAGATTGATTTGTTATTTAACTATATGCTCTTGAACCATGTTAGGTTCTAATAGATGTATATGGTAGTAGTTACTATGTGTAATACATGCTAAGTTATAAAGTTGTACTAGGTGGTACATGGTGAAATTCGATTTGAGATGTAAATACTTTATAGTAATTCGTATAGAATGAATCATAACATGAATTGATTCATGGATTTGTAATTGATTCGAGTCAAGATATCAATAAAAGATTTATTTTCAAAGGAGATTGAAAAAGTTTAAATTATTCCGCATATTTATATAACATCGAATGTGATGTAATACAGGAATAGTAAATGACCAAGATTAGAAACTTATAAAAGTTTGGGGTCATTGTGTAGATCCTGGTAATGGAAAGAATTTATATTCTAAATTGTAATAAGTAAAGTTATATTCATTAAGTTATGAATAAAGGATATTAGTAGTTTGATGATAGTAGTATCGTGGCGGACCGAATCCGAGGTTCGAAGGGACATTGTGACACCCCCAAACCCAGGTACTTCATTCCCACAGGATTTGGTATTCACTTAATCAAAAATTCATATCTAGCTACCCAATCACAATAAAACTGGATAAATAAAAACCTTCCCAATTAAAGGGTTACATAATAAAATCTCCCAGGTTGTCTAACCTTTAAATACAATCATTTAAATGCGGAAAAAAAATAATTAAACTTCATTACAACCATTCATTTAAAAACTGATAATAAAATATCAAATTACAAGTCTTCAAAACTTGTTTATCTTTCCTTTTCCCTTACTGGTGCTAGGTACATCAGCCTTCTCATCCTTAACTGTAATAGTTATATAAGCAAGAGTGAGCAAATAAAGCTCACTTGAAATAATAATGAATGACAAACTTTTAAAACAAATGTTAGGTAAGAGACTCAATAGGATTTTAAACAATATGATTTGTCAACATTCTGAAGTATATAACTGAGGGTCCTAAGACCACGAACTATGTCCAAAGTTATAAGTAATGTTTCAACTTAAACTTTAACAGTCATAAGACTATAGGGACTCCTCGTACTTAGGGGGATCAGCCCTTCGTACAATGTATTGTGAACAAACATTTCAACGCTAAGAATAGTGTTGTTCATCTCAGTATTTAGAATACAAGTCCACACCAAAGAGAGTTTGGTTTGGATACATTTCAGGGTAATTTAGAATTCAACGAACATCAACTAAGGATTAGTTGAATAAAACCAATAACATCGTACTATAGAATAATCGTAATTGAATCAACATGGTAAACCAAAATCATGCTTTAGGAATAATCTAATAGCATATACTTTGAATAACTATAACATGCCTTGCTTGAACAATATTAATTCAAGGTTAATTAGAATTGAGTACTAAACATGCATAGTAGTTTGAACAATAAAATTGTTCGACATTAGTATAAATAGTTGTGCATGCTAAACAACAAGTTAAATACAAGAATAACTTGTCAACATCAAACCAAAGTTTAGAAAACTTGCATCATTTATAAGGTAATCAAATTGAAACAATAAATAGTTCAACAAGATAAAGAATTAGAAAACTTGCCTTGCTCAGTAGGCTAAGCAAGAATCAATTAGGATCACAATAACCTATATGTATATATATATATATATATATATATATATCATCACATGTATAGTTAGTCACTACTACTTTACAAATATAACTAACTACATACATCATATAGGTTTGATTATTTAATCATATAATCAAGTTATAACACGAGTTAATTGTTAATAACAAACTTATTCATAGTATAGATATACTAACATCAACATTTTACAGTCCTACTATCATCACATAATAATTTTTAACTTTTGAGTACAAAAAGGTACACTTTGTCGAGACCATTTACGCTAACTCACGCTTTTAGCCACAATTTATCTTGTAGTGAAAGTATTTACAAGGCGGAGGAGATGGCGTCATGGCATGAGAGATTATCGCTAAGCCGCAACTGCTTGTACAAATTGCGATTTTGGTAATGACTTGACATTAATAAAGATAAGAAAAAGCCAATTTTGGCCTAAAAGTTCCTTTCTAACAGCCTAATTCACATGAAAATCATACAAATACTTCATGTAAACCTAATTCAAGAATTCCTAACATGTTTCTATCCATACAGCACCACAAACAACAAGTTTAAAACATCCAATTTCACTATTTTTTGATAAAAATTCACTTTTGATGTTTTGATGAAAATCAATACTATGATTTTGTTTTTCAACCAAAATAGTTAATTTAAAGCATTTTATCAAAGTATATACATACTCTAACAAATTGAATAGCCAATTTATCAATAAAACAACTAAACAACCCATAATTTCTATTTTAACTAAACAATATATAATCACAAAAAACCATCTGTAAAAATATTTTCTTCACAAACATATACATAATATAAATTCATGGACTATTCTCAATCATAGCTTAAGAAAATAGTTTAACTCACTAGATTATCATATAAAATCATATACATAACAATTAATTTACCCTTACACAAGGATTCTACAGAGAATTTGGGAAAAGAGAAACTAAATTTTTAAAACTAAAAGACTAGGTTAATACCTTGAAGAAGATGATGATGATGATGATGGTTATATCTTTAATTCTCAAGCTTCTTTCTCTAATCTCCTAGCCTTTCTTCCTTTCTTCTTTTCTTCTTCTTCTTCTTCTTCTTCTTCCTCCGAGTTTTTTTCTTTTCTTCCTAACTCTAACTACGTCTTTAACAATCTAACGATATAGGATATAATATATATTAATTATATAATATAACTCTAATTTAACTGACATCAGTTATTTTATTTTGAAAACCAAAAGCCATAAGGCTTGTTTGGCTGCACTAACAAAAATAATCAATTAATCCTTACGCCTTGTTTGGTAAAACACAATTATATTAAAGACTTAATAGGCATTAGGCCTTGTTTGATAAAACTGAATTAAAACTCCTTTAAGTTATTTTAATAACTCCTTTATAAAAGGTTATTTGTCACACATTTACTAAATTAAATTAATCTTAATAACATTTTATTAAATTACTACATCACATAAATCAATACCACAAAATTATAATTTTCTATATAATTATAACTTTATTTAATCAACTAACACATCCTTTTTAATTACAAATTCCAATAAAAAGAATAGTAATTCAATTAATCACAACTCTCTAACATAATAATTAAATTAAATTAGCATAAAATAATTAATTTCCTTAATTATTTATTTAACAAATAGCTAACCAAATTGAATCAAATTTGAACAATTATTTATTTAACAATAAACACATCCATTAAATACTTAAATAATTCAATAAATATTTAATAAAACAATTAAAAATTCTAGAATGTTACAGACATGGATTTGGGGACGTCACATATATGGCCCGGTCGCAATAAAAAAAACAACAAAAAAAATTCTGTCCTTTCTTTATAAAAACAAACAAAAACACTTCTACCCTTCTCTACATAAACAAAAACCACAAAAATATTTTTGCATCCTTCTTCATCAATAAAGCTTCTACAACCATTTACACCCTTCACAGTCAGCGTTGAACCTCTTACATTAGGTTCGAACTACGTAGACTTGATCTCCTCTTCAATAGGAGTACGCAGGCAATCATTTATGGTTTGGTCTAACCCCCTACCAAAACACAAATACTTGTCACATGGTACTGGGATCAAACTTCAATCCACCACATTTCATCGGCTTCAATCTCTCCTCACAAATAGGAGATCCAGCGACCATCTAAGCTGCGGTTGTGCCTCAAAGAGCAACAGTAATCCATAAGAAATGGAATTAACTAGGCTCCTCTTAAATAGGAGTATTGGTGACCATCTGTGGTGTGGTCAATCTAAGAGAGGAAAAGCCACACTCCTCTCCACATCTACATACAAAAACAAGTCCCAAGACACTAAAGATGGTAGGGATACATATAGATCAATGATCCATTCTGAAAGATCATGCGATGTCTCAATGTCCACACATCAAGGATGAGTTCAGAATGCATCAAGATCACAAGATCTGAAGAAACAGGCAAATATCCAAAAATATCAAGGCACAACTAAAAGGGAAGTGAATCAAAATATATTTCCCTGCCATATATAATACTGTTTGATATATACAATATGTGTTATACATGAACAAATGGCTAAGCTAGTCTGTGCAGGGAAATACAAGTCTATCTACAGATATGTGTGTATGCGAACTATCAGATCTAACATAGCATCCCTCTCTGAAGAAAGAGGTAATGCTGCAAGCTCCTGCCCAATGGTATCTACACGAGCTAGCAGATCTGAGGCTAACTGCATGGTGGCAAGATGCTCATCAATGTATGCACTCATATCGACAAGGATGCCAGTCGTAAGGGATCTCACTGAAGTACTATCTGTGACGGCCACATCCCGGGTAGATAGGGAAGCATCCCACTCTACAATCAATGCATCTCTGGTTAATCTGGCCTCGTCTCTCTCTAATAGAGATGTGTCTCTCCCATCAAGTGCTATCAACATCAAGGCCCTAGCCTGATCTCTCTCAAAGGTCATCAGATGTAGACTCTACTCCAGATACTGTGCTGAATGCTGAATCACAGTAGCACTCATAGTGGGAGAATCCATCACAACTGCTGGCAACCCAGTTGTCAAATCCTCCTCGATTAGAATATCAGTCTCCTCCATAGGCTCTTCATCGTCGGAATCAGTCCCCTGCACTATGGATACTACCGCAATTGATGCTATATATATATATATATATATATATATATAGCGACAAATCGCTAAAATGATAAACCGAGTCGGGATTGAGAAATATCATGTGCGTTTATCGCTTTATATATATATATATTTACATTTATATCAAGCCTGGAGTTTACTTCGTGGCCTTTTACTGCTTTATTTACATTTAGTCCCGCTTGGAGTTTACTTCGTGGCGGTTGATCATTTTTATTGCTTTCTTTACATTCAGTCCCTCTTGGAGTTTACTTCGTGGTGGTTTATCGCATTTATTGCTTTATTTACATTTCTGATCCCCCATGGAGGTGCTTCGTGGTGGTTGATCATGTCTATATATATATATATATATATATATATATATATATATATATATATATATATATTACTGCTTTTATATATTTACATTTTCGATCCCCATGGAGGTGCTTCGTGGTGATTGATCATGTCTGTATATATATATTTACAGCTTTACTTCTTTTTATATAAATTACGGTATCATGTGAGCCTAGGAATCTTGTGAGTCCACTGAATCTAGATTCGGTTCCTGTGATGGACATTTTCAGCTGTAAGCAGCTTGTAAATTATTCATGGTGTTTGAATTTCATTAGATGGCTTTCATGCCCATGAGGAGTTTGGCACTGTTATATATTATTTTCTCGAAGATGCTTCACATCTTGAAAATAAAAGCAAACAAGCCAAACATTTAATAATAAAATGGAAGTATGAAAAGGTCTCAATTACTATTGAGCACATGGGTTTGAAAAAACCTCTTTTACAAAACTTCACTGCTATATCATGTTTAAAAGTGATTTTTATAAATCCAAACCCTTTGTATATAGGTGCGAACGAGGCCTCACACTACTTCAAAATAAATTGCACATTGATCCACACACACACACACACACATATTCATATAACAGTTTATTGAAATGTGGCGGTCACCGTGGTAACACGGATGTCGGGGGGGTGCCAAACACCTTCTGTGACGCCCCCAAAATAGGTATACATCACCCATTTTGAGTCGCCAGATATCACACTATAAAAATCATTTACAAACTTCATTTATACAACTGTTGAACTGTCGTGCAAAATACGACCATAGTTAAACTATGAGTTTTAATACAAATATATGTAACTCTCATGGTGCCTCGACCACAACCTTACAATGGTACTTTACATAAAAGTATATTCAATAACAGTTTTAGAAATTAAAATCTTTGAAAAATACTCAAGGAAACCTTCGTACATGGGAGGCCATGCGTCTAGGTTATGATAGATATCATATGTCCACAAAATTATCCTTGGTTGACCCAATAGTCCCCAAAGAAAAATAAGAAGATTACTATCATCTTCTTTCCAATGGTGAGTCTTCTCTTGACATATAATTGTCTCCATTTTCTCCAATTGAGAATTATATTTCAAACAAACTCCAAGATCATATAGGTAGTGCTCGTAGATATACTCAGCAAGTGGATGTGCACAACTCTCTCTTATGATAACACGAGGTTGTATGTCATTAGACATCTTGTATGATAGTGGCAAAACACCCTTCCAAAGTTGGGTTCACCTCACCCTATTCGGTTCACCAAAATTAAATATCAAATGATGTATACAATACGACACACTTATCTAAAGTTCTCAAATAAATTTATTTCCATACTATTTAGGGAGAACCTCAACAGCTATAGACCATCATTCTATTCTCCTGTTACCCCCGCTCGACCTAGCTACACTCTTATTACCTGAAAAGAATTGTGAAGCAAAAAGGGTGAGCACAACTAGCCCAATAAAGAATATCATAACTAAAGATAATTTACATCATCAATAGCCTTCATCAGTAGTAAATCAGAGATTTAGAACATATGGTAGATGATAAAACTTTTCAACCATAGTTGCAGCGGAACGAGCAATCCATTAGAAGAGTCAAATAGACAATCCGATCTATTATCTTCTCCATGTTAAAAGTCCACCAATAATGTTTTATCCCTGTAACATCAATCAACAATTCCTGTCTACAATGATATGAATAACTCATAATCATAATTATGATTCTAAATTCCTCTTCGCACCCAGGACGAAGATAATTTTCATCACCTATCTTCACCTAAAACATCAAAAATCATGGTTATACCAAATCACAATTCCTTTCATAATCATACTAATAAATTCATCTTTGCACTACTACGGCCAAAGATATTCATTAACAATTCGTCTTTGCACTACAAGCCAAAGACATACAATTGTATTTTAGAAGAGTCAAGTAGAGCATGATATCTACTATCTTTTACGAATTAAAAGTGTATAATCAATATTTTATCGCTGAGACTCAACTTAATAAATAATCCACATCATCGAATCATCCCTGCACTATGGCCAAGGATATTCATATAATCATCAATGGTCATGATTATACCGAATAATCCCTGGTTATAATCATACCAATAACTGTCCATCTATGCACTACGGGCCAATGAGGACTTTTACCACATCATCTATAACATTACGGGTCATGATTATACCGAATGATCCCTGGTCATAATCATACCAATAAACAGTTCATCTATGCACATAAGCCAAATATACAACTGTAAAACTAATAATCAAAAGTCCATCTTTGCACGTAAGCCAAAGATATACAACTGTAAAACCAATAATCAACAATCCATCTTTGCACGTACGCCAAAGATATACAACTGTAAAACCAATAATCAACAGCCCATCTTTGCACGTAAGCCAAAGATGACTTTCATCATAATATAAGCATGAGGATGATGACAATGATATAAGCATTAATCAAATGAAATCAAAGATAAATATTAAAGACTTTAAATTTATCTAGAGTTTAAAAATATCCAAATTGTCAACATGATACTGCTTTGTGGAGTAAAATTCAAGAATAATATTCATGTACCAAAAATAATTTGGATAGAAAAGAAATATATTTTTAGAGAAAATAGTATCCCGCAATAGTACCCTATGAATAGTACTTCGGGAATAGTACCTCGTGAATAGTACCCCGGCATAAAAAGTACCCCAAATACCCGAGTGAATAATATTTGGGTGAATAGTAACCCATGAATAGTAACTCATGGAAGGTACTCCGACATAAAAATTGCCCCGAATACCCGAGTGAATAATACTAGAGTGAATAGTAACCAGGTAAATAGTAACCCATGAATAGTAACTAGTAAAAAAATACCAAAGAAAATGATATTCCATGACAAGTACAGAAGAAATGATATCTCATAAGAGTATAATAGAATATACGAAACTGCAAATGGATTTTCACCCGCCATACGGTAATCTAGGTAGACAGATCATTTCCGCAATTTAATAAAGAATGAATACGAAGGATCATTCACCAGGCATACGGTAATCCACATAGACAAGTTATTCCAACAGAATAATAAAGAATGGAATAACAGAAGAATTCACCATGCATGCGATAGACCACACATATAGGTTATTCCCAACAGAATAATAAAGAATGGAACCAGGTCATACGTAATCCACACAGACAGGATATTCTAACAGAATAATAAAGAATGGAAACAGGACATGCGTAATCGCACTTGATATTCAGATGCACAGGATATAAAAATGGAATAATAAAGAATGGAAATAACACGAGAATTTACTAGGCATGCGATAGACACCACATGTACAAGTTATTTCAACAGAATAATAAAGAATGGAATAATGAGAAGAATTTCACCATGTATCACGGTATTTCAGCATAGGCAAGTTATTCCAACATAATAATAAAGAATGGAATAACAACCCTTACGAGTATTGAAAGAAAATAACTCTCTTCATGAATACTGAAAGAATAATACCCCTTACCTAATAATAAAGAAGAAACTGGATCTTTTGAATATAGTGAGGTGTGAGACTTCTCTTCTATAATTCTCTCTATAATAATTGCTCTATAGCTTTAGTGAATTGGTGAAAAATAATGAAGGAATGAGCTTACATTTATAGGAAAATATAGTTTCGATAATTGCATGTTTTGGGGCTCGAAATATTACAATATAATACCTTCCTCTTTTCCTACATTTTTAATGTAGTCATGCAAGTATTATCAAACTTGCACCACCTCCCCTAATAGTAAATCATGTGAATCAATAGTTAAATCATGTGACTCATAGTTCTAAACAAAAATTAATTATAGTATAGTACCTTCATCTATACCTCCATTTTTAACTTAGTCATGCAAGTATTTATCAATCTTGCACTAACTCCCCTAATAGTAAATGAATGTGAATCAATAGTACACACATGTGAACAAATAGTTATAATCATATGAATCAATAGCAATTAATTACTCATTTATCCAGTTAATTATCCGATTGGTCAATATAACCTCCAGACATCAATTATTATCGAAATAAATGTCGATTTCCACTAACACTAATAATTCCAACACAATGGAACTATCAATTTCATCCTTAATCAACATGAACTTAATCATCATTAATATTATAATTCACAATATTCAACAACCAGGTCGTTCCCAAGAGAGAGGGGGCTTTCCGATAAGGAGATTTCCTTATTGGCGCGCAATTAGGTGAGCAAACCTCTCCTTGATAGAACCTCTAGACATTGTCAATATTACAAATAATAATATGAATAACTTTGTCGTCTCAATTATTGATTTAATAATATTACATATTATACAGATGATACTGTGACAATAATTGAATCAATAATATGAGAGATTTGATGCAACAATTACTATAGCAATAATTGAGTATAACTGAGTGACTTTTCACGTAAGCATCAATAATCAATACCGTGTGCTACTATGAAACCACGCGTATTACTGTACTTTTACTACTGGGTAGTTCAACAGTTTTAACGGTAACATTTTCGCCGTTATAAAAAGATAATTTTGTCGTTTTCTTACTACGAAAATACATTCGTTGTGGGGTCCACCAATGATTGTGCCGTCATACGAATATTCCCTGTTAAAATGAATATTCCCCGACCAATCAAATATTATATAACAACTTGCTTACTTTGAAAAAATTTCACATATCACCCTTAACTTTAACCTTTTATCAACTTAACCATTTACTAAATAGAATAATTATAAGAAAATTGAATAATTTCATTTCATAAAATTCGGGGTCTCACAATCTCCCCTCCTTATGATATTTTGCCCTCGAAATTTATGTACGTACCTGGCATTCGAAGAGATGAGAATACCTTGCTTTTCTTTTCGGATTGTACCTTCCCGGTTATATCCTCTGTAACATGATTTTTCCATTGCTCATCTCTTGTATTTCAGATATCATTCTAGAATATATCTTCAAAATAAAGGTCAATTGACATATCACAAATTGTCAACTTATCAAGTAAAATTTTTGGCTTAGGTAAGTCACACACTAGCGAAGTATATTACTCGTCTCTCCCCTCCTAGTTCTAGACTCATATCTCCGCCAACGACCATATCCCTAAGCTCTGATACCATTTGTGACGCCCCTAAAACAGGTATACATCACCCATCTTGAGTCGCCAGATACGTGGTACAAAATTCAAATACAACTTAATTATATAACTGTCGTGCAAAATACGACAAAACATAATCTAAGAGTTTAAATAAGAATTTTTCATTCTAGACAATATCCACACTCAATGGAGTCCTCATTACATTTATTGTCACAATATTTTATAGAATAGTGAGAACTACTAAAACAACCATCTGGATCGTCAATCTGTTCCCCGACTCGTCCCAGCTATATTCTCATTTCCTGAAGAGAGCAGTGAAAGAAAGGGTGAGCACAACTAGCCTAGTAAAGAATATATCATGACTAAAGATAATTTACATCATCAATAGCCTTCATTATTAGTAAATTAGAGATTTAGTACCTATGGTAGATGATAAAACTTTTCAACCATAGTTGCAGCGGAATGAGCAATCCATTAGAAGAGTCAAATATACCATCTGATCTATTATCTTCCCCATGTTAAAAGTCTACCAATAATGTTTTATCCCTGTAACATCAATCATAATTCATGTCCACAATCATATAAATAACTCATAATCATAATTATGATTCTAAATTCCTCTTCGCACCCAGGACGAAGATAATTTTCATCATCTATCTTCACCTGAAACATCAAAAATCATGGTTATACCAAATCACAATTCCTGCTCATAATCATACTAATAAATTCATCTTTGCACTACGGCCAAAGATATTCATTAACAATTCATCTTTGCACTACAGGACAAAGACATACAACTGTATTTTAGAAGAGTCAAGTAGAGCATGATATCTACTATCTTTTACGAATTAAAAGTGTATAATTAATATTTTAACGTTGAGAATCAGCTTAATAAATAATCCACATCATCGAATCATCCCTGCACTACGGCCAAGGATATTCATATAATCATCAATGGTCATGATTATACCGAATAATCTCCGGTTATAATCATACCAATAATCGTCCATCAATGCACTACGGGCCAATGAGGACTTTTACCACATCATCTATAACATTACGGGTCATGATTATACCGAATGATCCCTGGTCATAATCATACCAATAAATAGTTCATCTATGCACATAAGCCAAACATATACAACTATAAAACCAATAATCAATAGTCCATCTTTGCACGTAAGCTAAAGATATACAACTGTAAAACCAATAATCAACAGTCCATCTTTGCACGTAAGCCAAAGATATACAACTGTAAAACCAATAATCAACATTTCATCTTTGCACGTAAGCCAAAGATGACTTTCATCATAATATAAGCATGAGGATGATGACAATGATATAAACATTAATCAAACGAAATCAAAGATAAATATTAAAGACTTTAAATTTATCTAGAGTTTAAAAATATCCAAATTGTCAACATGATACTGCTTTGTGGTGTAAAATTTAAGAAAAATATTCATGTACCAAAAATAATTTGGACATAAAAGAAATATATTTTTTGGGTAAATAGTACCCGCAATAGTACCCTATGAATAGTACTTCGGGAATAGTACATCTTGAATAGTACCCCAGCATGAAAAGTACCCCTAAATACCCGAGTGAATAATATTCGGGTGAATAGTAATTTGGGTGAATAGTAACCGTGAATAGTAACTTGTGAATAGTACTCCAACATGAAAAGTGTCCCGAATACCCGAGTGAATAATCCTAGAGTGAATAGTAACCAGGTGAATAGTAACCCATGAATAGTAACTCATAAAAAAAATACCAAAGAAAATGATATTCCATGACGAGTACAAAAGAAATGATATCTCATACGAGTCTAATAGAATATACGAAACTGCAAATGGATTTTCACCCTCCATGCGGTAATCAACGTAGACATGTCATTTCCACAATTTAATAAAGAATGAATATGAAGGATCATTCACCATGCATGCGGTAATCCACATAGACAAGTTATTCCAATGAATAATAAAGAATGGAATAATGAGAAGAATTCACCGTGCATGCGATAGATCAGCATATACAAAGTTATTCCCAGCAATAATAATAAAGAATGGAACCGGTCATGCGTAATCACATGCATAGGATATTCCAATAGAATAATAAAGAATGGAACCGTGTCATGCGTAATTAAATACAGATAGGATATTATTCCAAATGAATAATAAAGAAGCGGAACGAAGTCATACGTAATCCGCACGATGCATGGATATTCCAAATGAGAATAATAAAGAATGGAATAACAATGTAATTCACCGGGCATGCGATAGACCACCTGCATAAAAGTTATTCAATATAATAATAAAGAATGGAATAATAGAAAGAATTTCACCGTGTATGCGGTACTTCACATGACAAAGTTATTCTAACATAATAATAAAGAATGGAATAACAACCCTTATGAGTATTGAAAGAAAATAACTCTCTTCATGAATACGAATGAATAATACCCCTTACCTCAAAAGAAGACTAGATACTAGAATAGTGAGGTAGCAGAATTCTCTTCTTCTTTCTCTCTATAATAATTGCTCTATAGCTTTAGTTAATTGGTGAAAAATAATGAAGGAATGAGCTTCTATTTATAGGAAAATATAGTTTCGATAATTGCACGTTTTGGGGCTCGAAATATTACAGTATAATACATTCCTCTTTTCCTTCATTTTTAATTTAGTCATGCAAGTATTATCAAACTTGCACCACCTCCCCTAATAGTAAATCATGTGAATCAATAGTAAATCATGTGACTCAATAGTTCTAAACATGTGAAAAAATTAATTATAGTATAGTACCTTCAACTATACTTCCAATTTTAACTTAGTCATGCAAGTATTATCAATCTTGCACCAACTCCCCTAATAGTAAATGAATGTGAATCAATTGTACACACATGTAAACAAATAGTTATAATCATGTGTATCAATAGCAATTAATTGCTCATTTATCCGGTTAATTACCCGATTGGTTAATATAACCTCCAGACATCAATTATTATCGAAATAAATGTCGATTTCCACTAACACTAATAATTCCAACACAATGGAACTATCAATTTCATCCTTAATCAACACGAACTTATTCATCATTAATATTATAATTCACAATATTTAACAACCAGGTCGTTCCCAAGAAAGAGGGGGCTTTTCGATAAGGATTTATCCTTATTGGCTCGCAATTAGGTGACCAAACCTCTCCTTGACGGAACTTCTAGACATTGTCAATATTGCAAATAATAATATGAATAACTTTGCCATCTTAATTATTGATTTAATAATATAACATACAGATGATACTATGACAATAATTGAATCAATAATTTGAGAGATTTGATGCAGCAATTACTATAACAATAATTGAGTATAACTGAGTGACTTTTCACGTAAGCATCAATAATTAATACCATGTGCTACTATGCAACCACGCGTATTACTGTACTTTTACTACCGGGTAGTTCAACAGTTTTAACTGTAACACTTTCGCCGTTATAAAAAGATAATTCTGTTGTTTTTTTACTATGACAATACATCCGTTATGGGGTCCACCAATGATTGTGCGGTTGTACAAATATTCTCTGTTAAAACGAATATTCTCCGACCAATCGAATATTATATAACTTGCTTACTTTGAAAAAATTTCACATATCACCCTTAACTTTAACGTTTTATCAATTTAACCATTTACTAAATAGAATAGTTATAAGAAAATTGAATACTTTCATTTCATAAAATTCGGGGTCTCACACCTTCCCTCCGCATAATCAAGCCCTCAAACCCAAATGAATCTCGGTTTCACAGACCCGTTTAGCAGTGTCACATCACTTGGTCAATGTGCAAATCTTTTCTCGGTTGCGTTGGTGTAACCAGTTAAAAACACCAACTGGCGACTCTAACAGTCAAATCGTCGATATGATACATGTCGAACCTTTTTCACTTGTTTTTTCAAAAAAATCTCACGTAACATGAGAACACCAAAGAATAAGAACAGAAAAGGGACAAATAAAAATCTCGACGTCGACAATACCAATAGAGGATCACTAGATCCTATAATAAGAAAGTCCGGCAACGGTAGTTCAAGCAAAATGACTTGATCTTGAAGAAGGTTCTTGACAACCAAGATCAATGTAAAGGAAAATTCACCCCAAACTGGGAAGGCCCGTTTATTGTCAAGGAGGTATTGACATGAGGAGCCCTCAGATTACATGATATGGATGGCAAGGAATTTTGCCAACTCATCAACTCTGACACCATAAAATGGTACTATGTTTAAAGTTACCTGCAAACCAACATCTTGGTTCTGGATCATCAGATCCATTAGTCAATTTAGGTTTTCAAAACCTTTCTCACTACATACATCTTTCAACCTTTTTACGTTAGGTTGGAAAAATTCTACACCTTTCATAACATCAGTTTGTCCCATCAGAGGCGAACTACGCAGACCTTATCTCCCCAATACACGGGAGTACGTAGGCTACCATTTTTATGGTCATGTCTAACTACAAAAAAATAACAAAAAAAAAATCTCTCCACACCCTCTTCACAACATACAACTTTCAACCTTTTCACGCTAGGTTAGAACTACGCAGACCTGATCTCCCCCTTCTCAATGGGAGTACGTAGACAGCCATTCACGGTGCGGTCTCACTCCTAAAAAACACAAAACCCTGTCAACAGTACTGGGATCATCCTTCCACTTTCAAACCAAACCATAAGAGATGGAACTACCTGATCTCCCCAATACACGGGAATACATCGACGACCATCTATGGGCGGTTAAAGCACTCCTCATTGACTTAGACCAAAGGGATGGAACTACCTGGTCTCCCCACACAAATAGGAGAAAAATGACGACCATCGAAGCTGCGGTTGAATCCTCAAAGAGAAACACAAATCCATAAGAGATGGAACTACCAAGTCTCCTCCATACAAGGGAGTACCAACGACCATCTATGGGGCGTTCATCCTTGGAGAGGAAAGCCAAAATCCTTTCCATAATCACATTTAGAACCCAGTCCCAAGATGTAAGACCCCGAATTATATGAAATAAAAGTATCCAATTTTCTTATAATTATTATTCTATTTAATAAATGGTTTAATTGATAAAAGGTTAAAGTTAAAGGTGATATGTGAAAATTTTACAAAGTAAGCAAGTTGATATAAAATATTCGTTGTGTCGAGGAATATTTGTTTGGTCGGAGAATATTCTTTTATCAAGAAATATCCGTACCAGGACACCATCATTGGTGGACCCCATAACGGAATAACTGTCGGAGTTAGAAAACGACAGAAAGAACATTTTATAAAAATAACGGCGAAAGTTTTACCATTACCTGTTGAAATACCTGGTGGTAAAAATACAGTAATATGAGTGGTTACATAGTAGCACACGGTATTGATGCTTACGTAAGAAGCCACTCAATTTACTCAATTATTGCTACAGTAATTGCTGCATAGTATCTCACGTTATTTGTGAAAGTAGTATGCACACAAGCCAATCATGTTTGATGATAAAGCATATACTTTGTAACAATCTTATTCATTTATTAATAAAAAGTATTAATTTATTAAAGGCTTTTAATTATCTACATGATCTTTGTTTTATAATATGTGATAAACCCATAGTTTTAAGCAATGCTTTTAGAATAATGATGATGATCATTCTAATGAGATCTAAATTCTTAGAAAGCTTAAAACTAAAATAGTTCCCAATCATTGGATTACTAAATTGGGTATTAGTGAATCCAGGATAGATTGGTACATACGTTCTTGCTCATTGGATGAGGATGATTGATCTCATGATCATTTGTGTGGAGACACTAAAGCAAGTATGTAGGTGCTTATTAGAGAATAAGTTCATTGAGCGTGGCTCGCTAAGGAATACCTAATGGAGTTTTATTTGCTGTCAATAGAATTTCTGTAGTGATAGTAGTACAAGTAATCCTTGGACTTGAGATCATCATAGTATTTTATGTATGATGAGTTATACTTTGACTTATTCCTTAAGACCCTTAGGGTATATCAAAGGGTATGCTTGGGTTTAATAAGTTATACATGGAGATAATGTATGATCAATAAAGAATCTACCACTTCTAATAAAAGAAGAGAAATGTCCTATGTGATTCGATAAATGACAACCCAGTAGTCCTTGGTTATGCGCAAAATGAAATTAGAATGGAGTTTCTAATTTGCATTATTTGGAGTTGTGCATTTAAGGATCGAAATACATATAATTAAATAAAATAAGTCTTGATAAAGAATTCCATGTCTTATATTTAATTGGGACATCAGATGGTGGAAGGATTGAATTGTACGGTAACTATTTACTCAAAGGTTCTTTTATGATTAATGTTGAAATCTATATTATCCTGGAAAGTCGTTGATCGCTAGGAGGCTTATCCCATTATAGAATAAATATTATTTATTTAAATAAATTAATTGTTTAATTTATTTATTTAAATAAGATTAGAATTGTTCTAATTGATTTATTCAAAATAGGTTTAATATGGAGAACCTAAAGGGTCACACACCATAAAAGGAAGAATAATTATTTAAGAAGTTAATGGCATAATCGTAATAATATAGTTAATATATTTAATTTAATCTATGGTGATAGAATAAATTAAATAGCTTAATATTATTATTTAATATTTTAGAAATATTAAATATAAATTAATAAGAGGAGTCTTATTAATATTATTACAATTATTATTATTTTAATTTCTAAAAGAGTTTAGGAATTAATTTAATATAAGTACTCTCATTTATTCCTAATTGGATTAGGAAGGAAAATTAGTTAAAGGAGTTTAATTAATTATCCCTAATAAGATTAGGGAGTTTAATTAATTAAAAGAATTTAATTAATTAAAATAAATCCCAATTTCTTAATTGTTAAGGAGGGTTGCCCACATCAATAAATAAGAGGAGTCTTATTATGGGTGGGAGGAAGTTGTTGACTTTGACAACTACGTAATAATTCCAATTTGTTGGAGAGTACGCCCTTTTTCTATAGAGATAGGAAAAACTAGGGTTTGAGCCAATACCCCTTCTTCTTGAATTTTCTTCTTCCTTGGTGGATCACCTCTAGAGGCCAAACATATGGGTGGCTAACATTGATCAAAGGAAGGAACAAAACCCCGGTGGATTCAAGTTGAACGCGAAAGGATTTGGAGGTGAACTTGTACCTGAGGAAGCTCGATCTTCAAGGGTATGATTTTATTCTTTATCTTTTCGTTTAATTAATAATTGTGCATAAAGGGTGATCCGGGTATATGGTTTGTAAATTTTTTAAACTCGATTTTTTTACACGCTTCCGCATTATTGTGCAATTTGATTGCGTACATGAATAAAACGAAACCTAACAGTGGCATCAGAGCCAAACCTTTATGCGAATTATTAATTGTTTAAATTTGATATGTATATTGATATGTGTTTAGAATAATTTAATTGGGCATAATATGTTGTATAAAATTTATTAAAAAAAAAAAAAAAAAACGAAACCTGTTTTATTTTTTTTTATCCGTGAATCACGCCAAAAAGAAAGCAGCTGTTTATCATATTGCAACAAGATGATGCACGGAAATCATGATAATATAAAAAAAAAAAAAACCTTAATGATTATAACAATCATTAGCTTGTAATGATTATAGTAATCATTAGCATGTAATGATTAAAGTAATCATGACCATGTTAATGATTGGCATGATTGGCCAATGATGGCTAATGATGCATGACCATGTTAATGATTGGCATGATTGGCCAATGATGGCTAATGATGCATGATAAGTTAATGATTGGCATGATTGGCCAATGATTGTTAATGATGGCATGCACGCAAATCAAGGCTGGCTAAATAAAGGGAGATTAAGGTGATTTTTTTTTTCGTCGAATGAATTTTTTTTTTTTTTAAGTACGGTTATTATATATATATAATGGATATATATATATATATATATATATATACTAGTTAATATAATATATATATATTAATTATTTTATAATTAAAATAAAAGTTTATTTTAATTTTAAAATAAAAGGTTTATTTTAATATTAAAATATAAAGTTTATTTTAATTTTAAAATTAGAATCTCATGCTAACTAATTAGAGTTGGAATTGGATTCCATGATAACTAATTGGAGTTGAAATTGGATTCTATTTTTCCTTAAATAAAGGAGTTTATTTAGATATGAAATAAGATTTCATATTATTCAAAATAAAAGAGTTTATTTGTGAATAGGAAAGAGAATCCTAATTTCCTTAAATAAAGGAGTTTATTTAAATATGGAATAAGATTTCATATTATTCAAAATAAAGGAGTTTATTTGTGAATAGGAAAGAATATCCGTGTTTCCTTTAATAATTTTTTTTACATGGAATTGGATTCCATAATTAATTAAAATAAAGAAGTTTATTTTGATTAAAGATTTTGATTAAAATAAAATAGTTTATTTTATTCAAAATAGGATAAATTAAAATAAAATAGTTTTATTTTGATTTAAATTTGGATTAAAATAAAGGAGTTTATTTTGATTCAAAAATAGATTTTATACTAACTAAATTTGCCCATTAAATGATATCAATATATATATTAAATGTTTATTATTCATAAGATGAATGTTATTTATTGATGCGTATATGGTGACGTGTGTATGATAATAAATGGGATTGATTATGGACAATTGACCAATATGATTGGATTTTATTTTAGTTGGATGCATGAATGTATGTGTTTTATTAAATGGGGTCTCAGACACCTCGTCTTCTCTAATTTTTTCTTAATGTAAATTCTATCTCTCTCCTATGTACTTCCCTTCGATCACGATCAAGGTTTCTATTTATTTTAAATAGTTTTGTAATAGGAATAGTTAGAATTAATTTTGAAAAATTGGAGATCAAGGAACAAGGCGCTTGAAGACCCCGTTTGTAATGGAGCTGGGTTTAAATGTAATAGTTATATTTAAATATTATTTCTTGCACCCCTAGGGTTTGACCTTTTGGTTCACTTGGTGGCTCTAGTGAACCAAACTAGAATAAAAGTCCATAATCAATTCGGGTAGAATATAGTATTCTATATGTGCATGCTTATACTATATATATTATATATTATGCAAACATGCTTCGCATGTTCATTAATATGACGCATATTTTATATATATATGTGCATGCGCGCTAAACAAGATGAGACAAATTAATAACAAACCCCTCAATTTTTATATTAAGTCCTAAGCGTTCAAAGATATTTGGAATATCGAACGTCGCCTTCTAGCATGATAAAATTAATAGAGTATTAAATATTTAATATGAGTTTGTTGTGTCACCACAAGGCAAGTATTAAGTATTTAAGATGTTAATTTATCACATTTGATGCTTATAAAGAAAATTGAACAATATTGTTTTGTTGTGTCACCACAAGGATGATATTTTTCTTTTTTGAATATATGGAGTGCTAGGTCGGACTTAACTTGGATAATTTTGATTCGGATGTGCCACCACTTGATCAAAATAATCTAAGAGGCAAAAAGAAAAGGAGTTGCATAGTTGATGTAATTGACAAAAAGTTGTCTACCTATTTATTTATATATAGTTTGTTGTGTCACCACAAGGCTATATACATTTGAAATGGGATCCTTATTCTCACTAGCAAATCTTTAATTAGATTTTACCGAACTATATAAGTGAGGGTAATATAGTTTGAAGAAAATAGTGGGAGATACCAATTTAAAACAAGACCTAAATTATTTTGGTAATTAATAAAAGAATGTATGTTAAAATGTTGTTAATTACAAATTCATTTACTGTAATTTTACAATGTCTAAAATTTCTATCATCTGCGAAGCATATTAGATGCTAAATTAACCGTGAATAATCAATTAAACGGATTGGTTAAGGAATTTGAGAATAGTTTCATACATTTGAAAAGTTATCTTATGTCCTTAATATGCCTATCCTGCAATGGTTGCGCATAATGCCTTGAGGAAGACATTGCTACTTTTAGAAAGTGGCAAGATGATGCATGGCGATTGGCTCAATACATCATGCTCACATCTACGAGTAACGAGCTTCAGGTCAAGATGAAACTATGGATGCTTCTACTATATTCCCGCACATCAAGTAGTTGATGGTGAGGAAAGTAGGACTATTAGATATCGAGATATCTAAGGAGCTCTTCCGATCTAGAATGACCAAGTGACACTCTGAAGACAGATAAAAGTCCTTAACATTATCAATTTGATTGATCAATTAGAACCAACGAGTTTTGTCATGGATGGAGAGTTGACAACCCTCCGGGCCGTATGGTATCACGTAATGTGTCAAATAAGTCTCCTCGAAGTTCTTGAAAACTCTTCTCACATTCTTCGCCTCCAACCGAATCCTTTATATCTTTTCGAGTCACCGAGTCAATGGAATAGCGTATTCGAGAAAATCCTTCCACGAATCTCCGATAATAACCAAACTAAACCGAGAAAGCTACGTGACTTGGCCATCGATTTAGGTTGCTCCAACTTTCAATAGCTTCAATTTGCTTTGGTCAACAGATATTCCATGACTTGATACCACGTGCCCAAGAATGCTACGGGATACTAATGCTATCTTCGTGGACCATCACTGCTTCCCCGACTGGGTCTCCGCCTATATTATCATTCTCAAGAGAATAAGTGGGAAGAAAAGGCAGAGCTCAACTACTCCAAGAAGCCACATTTACTAAGATAACGCAGAATAATTATCAATTGCTGTTCAATAATGTTAAACCGAGCAAATATATAATACAACTGCTGCGCTTAATCATAAAGCAATGAATACGCAAATCCATTAAAAGAGCGCAAGTAGAAAATAAAGTCTACTATCTTTTAGGTTTCAAAAGGTTTTCATCGATCGCTTATAGTCGGTACTCAAATTTTAATAAATATTTTCACATCATCGAATCACCCTCGCACTACGCATTGCCAAGGATATTCTTTAAGATCACGACCATACAATTATTCTACTTATCTACGGGCCAAGAATATTCAGGTATTCATGAATGGTCATGATCATGCCAACAACTCCGCTCTAACAATGCACTACGCAATAATCGGGAGATTTTTATCACATCATTTGTAATACTACTACATGATTACAATCTCTAATAGTCTCTCGGTCATAATTATACCAAGTCCATCTATGCACCACAAAACCAGGTGATGACTTTCAAAAAATATAAATACTTAGGATGACGAAGAACGAGATAAGAATTCCAACAAACAAGTTCAAGAATTATTTTATCTGTGAATTATTAACGCCCCAAAATCATCAAACACGACACCGCTTTGTAGAAAGTAAAATTCAAGAACGAATGTGTTAATATTTCCAAGAAAAGACATCGGATGAAACGTAAAATATCAAGGATATTCTACCAATTTCATGTGGAGCATGTAAGCCAAAGTTTTAAATTCAACCTGGGTATAATAAAGAATGGAATAACAAAAGAAATTACTCACGCACTTTTATGTATCACATTTATAGGTGTTATTCCAATGTAATAATAAATAACGAATCCAGGTCAGTGTGGAAATTCACACCCATGTGACGCTCCAAGCAGTTCTAAAGGTAATAAAGACGGAAATCTGCATCCTGCAAAACACACAAGACAGGATATTCCAACAGTAATAATAAAGATTTTAACTGTGTCCGTGTAAAACACACATGCGTATTGCGGACGCTCCAAATGTATCAATAATAAAGACGGAATCAAGTCCCGCAAAAAGCACACGCATGGTGATGTTCTCAACAAAATAAAGAATGTCAACAAGTATGTGGTAAACCACTTATACAAAAGTTATCTCCAATGGTTGTAATAAGCACGGAATAAATAACAGCTTCTGCTTAATAAGAAAGAATAATAATTCTTACATTTGGCAAGAGATCGAATACCGCAATAGTGTAGTAACAAAAATACTCTTCTCTCTTTCTCTCTATTCTCTTATACTTTCTCTCATAGCTCACAATGAATTCCGTGAAAAATAAGAAGCTTCCCAGCCTCTATTTATAGAAGATTTCTAGTTTAGCACCCGCCATGTAGTGCTGCGGCTGCTTCGACGAATTGCCTGGACGCTCAGAATGTGAAACGACAAGTGGTTCGATCGCTCAGAATGTGAAACGATGGTTGGTTCGACGTCTCGGGTAAGTGTAATCATTATTAACAAAGGTAAATATCATATCGACGGAAGGTAAATACTTTTATTCACAAGGGTAATTTACTATCGATTTAAGGTAATTACTATCGACGAAGGTAACATAAAGTCCTTAACATTATCAATTTGATTGATCAATTAGGACAACGAGTTTTGTCATGGATGGAGAGTTGAGCCGAGATTTGATCTTGCACTCAATAATTTCCTCGGGACTCCTTTCACAATTGTTGTGAATTTTTCATATGAACAAGCTAGATATCACCCGTTTATTTGCTTAACATATTGAAAAATGTTGAGAGTCACTTTCCAACCAAGAAAGACCATGTCTTCTTTGGTAGGGGCCAAAAGGATCTTCAAAAAAGAAGAACGATTCAAAGAAGGTAAATAGAAAGGCATAAACAAAGGATAATAAGAACAAAAGCGATATGGATAGCAAAGGAGTTTGCTTCACCGCAATAAGCCCGGACAATTGGAAAGAAATCGCGAGAAGCATCTTGCAGAGGCTAACCAAAGAAGCTTAGTGAAGTTTTGCCATAATACGCTTTTTGTTCATGATTGAAATAAATTTTTCTTTAAGTCAAGGTTCTACTTGGGTATTGGATACCGACTTTGGTTATCATAAATATAGATTTATGAAGGATCAAGTAAGTAGAAAGTTAAACAAAGATAAGTAATCCTATGTGTGGAAAATGAAGCAAAGGTTTCTTTGCATTAGCTATAGAAACTTATAGTTTAGCATCGCTTACTGGCAAATCTATTAAGTCAATAAGTTGTTATTGTATTCAGGTTCTTGTTAAAAATATTATTTCCATTTTATTGTTGGACAATGAAAACTTTGGTATTATAATTAAGAACAATTGTTGTTCTATTTATAATAATAATGTTTTGTATAGAACTGGAATATTACTTAATAAATTTTGTATACTTGACTTACATGAAAATAATTTTGCATATTGAACAAATTAGTATAAGAAAAGGAGATGATCATTCAAAGAGTTGAATGTGTATTTGCTAAAATACAAGTGTGAATTATTTGAAAGGCTCAAAGAATTCGAAGTGAAACAAATTGGCAAAGTATTAAGATTCTTTGATTAGATCAAGGGATAAATACTTGTGCAATAAGTTTCTAGATCATCTCAAATAGTTTTCTCATAATGGACACATCCTGATATGCAATAATTGATTGATGTATCTGAATGAAAAATCGTACCTTGTTGGACATGGTGCGGTCCATAATGATTTTACCGACATTCCAGTATCCTTCTGGGATAATGTCCTAGAAATGGCTGCATATCTACGAAAATGGTAACCTCAAAATCCGGCCCCAAGACTCCATAAAAGTTATGGACAGGGAGGATTCCTAATCTTAAGTATGTTAAGATAAGGGGTTCCAACTTATGTGAAAAGGTTTCAAAAGGATAAGCTTGGGACAAGATTTGACAAGTGTCGATTTGTGGGACATCCTAAAGTAAGTTTAGGGTATATGTTCTATAATTCTACTTAGCAAAAGGTGTTTGTTACGAAACACGCTGCCTTCTAAGATAAAGGCATTTATCATTGAAGGGGCTAGTGGGAGGATAATAGATCTTGAAAAGTTCAAGAACCACAAAACACTATAAGTCAAATAAGAGGAACCTGTAGATAGACCTATTGTACCTGGCCAAATAAATCGTAAATCTAGAATAGTATCAAAGATACCTAGAGGTATGGATTCATCATAGATGATGATGATGAGGTACGCATCATGAAGATGATGATCCGATTACATACGATGAGTTAAGAGTTGTAGACACTCAGAGAAATTGATTGAAGCAATATTCTCAAAAATAGAACATTCGTTTTGATGAAACAAATCAAAAGAGTTTGATTTTATCAAAAATAAGAATGAACCTAGTGTGTACAAAAGGGTCAGTGGGAGCATCGTGACATTCCTAGTACTACATGTTGATATACTACGGATAAGGAATGACATACCAATGCTACAATCAGTAAAGATAAAGTTGTCTAAACATTCCTCCATGAATGATTTGGAAGAGTATCTTAATTGGGGATATAAATCTATATAGATAGATTTAAGAGGATGCTCGACTTAACCCAAGGAACGATATTCATTTGATGCTAAAGTCATTTAGCATGGCAAACTCAAGAGATGTCTCCATGTCGATGAGCTATGGAGTGTATCTCTCTTAATAGTCCCCACAGACTCCTGAAAAGAGAGGTCGCATGAGTGACAATCATGTATGCAATGAAATGTACGAGACCTGATGTTGATCAGTCATATTATGGAGAAGTTCACTATGAGTCGGTGAAAATATCTTAAAGTGCTTATTAGGCACTAAGGATGTGATCATATTCATGGTGGGTCTAAATTAAAACTAGAGAGCTTAACAGACTCAAGTTTTTCAAACAGACCAAGATGACAGAAAATCCACTTTAAGGTAAAGCATTATCTTGAACAGTGGTGCAGTGAATTGGAAAAGTTTCAAACAGCAAAGAGTTGCTGGTTTAGTGATAAAGACAAAGTATATAGCTATAAATGAAGCTACAAGTTGATTGTTTGGATTAAAAGTTCATTACAGAACTAGGAATAGTTCCTAAGTCTCATCTTGGATCTAAACATGTGTTGTGGCACTTTCATTTGATTATTAGAATCATTGAAAGATGGGAAATCACTATAGAGATAGTGGACTCTCAAGAACAACATTACATATCCATTAACTAAAGCTTATCCAACAGCAGGATAATCGTCACTTAGAGAAGAAGAGTATAAGATACCATGGCGATTGGCTTTAGTGCAAGCAAGTGGAGATTGAAAGTAGTATGCACAAGCCGATCATGTTTGATGATAAAGCATATACTTTGTAACAATCTTATTCATTTATTAATAAAAAGTATTAATTTATTAAAGGCTTTTTAATTATCTACATGATGCTGTTTTATAATATGTGATAAACCCATAGTTTTAAGCAATGCTTTTAGAATAATGTTGATGATCATTCTAATGAGATCTAAATTCTTAGAAAGCTTAAAACTAAAATAGTTCCCAATCATTGGATTACTAAATTGGGGATTAGTGAATCAGGATAGATTGGTACATACGTTAACTTTCGCTTCATTGGATGAGGATGATTGATCTCATGATCATTTGTGTGAGACACTAAAGCAAGTATGTAGGTGCTTATTAGAGAATAAGTTCACTTTCGAACGTGGCTCGCTAAGGAATACCTAATGGAGTTTTATTCGGCACTGTCAATAGGAATTCCTGTAGTGATAGTAGTACAAGTAATCCTTGGACTTGAGATCATCATAGTATCTTATGTATGATGAGTTATACTTTGACTTATTCCTTAAGACCCTTAGGGTATATCAAAGGGTATTCTTGGGTATAATAAGTTATACATGGAGATAATGTATGATCAATAAAGAATCTACCACTTCTAATAAAAGAAGAGAAATGTCCTATGTGATTCGATAAATGACAACCCGGTAGTCCTTGGCGAAGTGTAATGAAATTAGAAAGGAGTTTCTAATTTGCATTATTTGAGTTGTGCATTTAAGGATCGAAATACATATAATTAAATAAAATAAGACTTGACAAAGAATTCCATGTCTTATATTTAATTGGGACATCAGATATAGTGGAAGGATTGAATTGCACGGTAACTATTTACTCAAAGGTTCTTTTATGATTAATGTTGAAATCTATATTATCCGGAAAGTCGTTGATCGCTAGGAGGCTTATCCCCTATTGTAGAATAAATATTATTTATTTAAATAAATTAATTATTTAATTTATTTATTTAAATAAGATTAGAATTGTTCTAATTGATTTATTCACAACCAATTTAATATGGAGAACCTAAAGGGTCACACCATAAAAGGAAGAATAATTATTTAAGAAGTTAATGGCTATTTGATTTATTTCAATTATTGTCATATAATATTAACATAATTTAATTCATAATATTTTATATTATTAAATTAATAATTGAGATGACAAAGTTATTCATATTATTATTTGTAATATTGACGATGTCTAGAAAGTTCTGTCGAGGAAAGGGGTTTGGTCACCTAATTGCGCGCCAATAGGGAGAAATCCTTATCGAAAAGCCCCATCTTTCTTGGGAATGATCTGGTTGTTAAATATTGTGAGTTATAATATTAATGATGAATAATTGTTAATAGATTAAAAATGTGTTTATTAAAGATAAATGATTTGTGGTAAATATTTATTCAATTTTTGATATAAATATAGGGATTTGTTATGAGGCGTTTGTTGTAAGTTTGACTTAGTATTCCATGGGAAGATTTACTAATTTTATGGACCGTCGATGGTGGTTTTAATAGTTAACCAATCTGGACCATTGATGGTGGTTTTAATAGTTAATCAATCTGAACCATTGATGGTGGTTTTAATAGTTAATCAATCTGGACCATTGATGGTGGTTTAATAGTAAATCAATCTGACCGCTTCGGTGGTGGTTTTAAAGTAAATCAATCTGGATAAAATCGGTGGTGGTTTTAAAAGTAAATCAATCTGGACCGTCAGTGGTGTTTTTAAAAGTAAATCAATCTGGACCATCAGTTGTTGTTTTAATAGTAATCAATATGGACCGTCCATTCTAATAGTAAATCAATCTGGACCATTCATGAATCAGTTACTATTTAGTCCATTCTCCTATAAATAGAAGCTTAATTCTTCTTTTATTCTCACCAATTCACTGAGATTCATAAGAGACACTATAGAGAGCAAGAAGAAGAGTATTCTGCTACTTCACTATTATAGTATCTAGTCTTCTACTAAGGTAAGGGGTATTATTTCTTTCGTATTCATAAGGAATACTATTTTTCGTATTCATCCTTTAATATGTTGGAATAACTTTGTCACGTGGATTACGTATGCGCATGACAGGTGAAAATCCATTTACAGTTTTGTATATTATTTCTTTTCATATTCTTAAATCTAAACTTACTATGGTAAGTATTGCTTCTATAATCCCTAAAATTAGTGGAATATCCTTGAGTTTTGCGCTTCATCTAGTATCATTTCATTGGGATATTGATCTGAACTTTCTTATTAAATATTAATATTTTTCCCAGGGTACTATTCATAGGTTACTATTCATGGGTTACTATTCACCAAGGCACTATTCACTCTAGTATTATTCACACGGGGATTCGAGGTACTTTTCATATCGGGGTTACTATTCATCTGAGTACTATTCACTCTAGTATTATTCACTCGGGAATTCGGGGTACTTTTCATGTCGGGGTACTATTCACGAAGTACTATTCATTGGGTACTATTCAACCAGAAAATGTATTTCTTTTCTGTCCAAATTATTTTTGATACATAAATATTTTTCTTGAATTTTACTCCACAAAGCAGTATCATGTTGACAATTTGGACATTATTAAATTCTGGATAAATTAAATTATAAATCTTTAAAATTTATCCTTTTCTTTTATTTAATTGAATTCTTATATCATTGTCATCATCCTCATGCTTATATTGTGATGAAAGTCATCTCTGGCCCGTAGTGCATAGATGGACTGTTGATTGGTATGATTATGACCAGGGATAATTAGGTATAATCATGACCTGTAATGTTACAAATGATAAAAGTCCTCATTGGCCCGTAGTGCATTGATGGACAGTTGTTGGCATGATCATGACCATCGATGATTACACGAATATCCTTGGCCCGTAGTGCAGGGATAATTCGTGGACGTGATACTAATGAATATCCTTGGCCCGTAGTGCATGGATGATTCGATGATGTGATTTATTTATTAAGCTGAGTCCCAACGATAAAATTGATGATAAACTTTTTAAATCATAGAAGATAGTAGATATCATGCTCTACTTGACTCTTCTAATGGATTGCTTGTTCTACTGCAGTTAAACTTGATGTTTATTGTATTTTATCAGTTTAACAATGTTGAAGGCTAACGATAATTTATTACGCATTATCTTAGTCATAATATTTCTTCTTTGGGCTAGTCGAGAGCTCACCCTTTTGCTTTCATTGTTCTCTTTAGGAAATGAGAAGCGTAAGCCGGGACTAGTCGGGGACGGAGTGATGGTCGAGAGATGGTTGTTTTAGTAGTCCTCACTATTTAGTGTGATAATAAATGTAATGAGGATTGAATTTGAGTTTGGATATTGTCTATGAGACAATATTAGTGTAAAAAACTCTCGTATTTTCATGTTGTATAATTAAGTTTGTATTTGTATTTAGTACCATGTATTTGGCGACCCAAGATGGGTGATGTATACCTATTTTGGGGGCGTCACAGTTGGTATCAGAGCTTAGGGATATGATCCCTGGCTGAGATGTGAGAATAGAACTAGGAGAGGAGAGACGGATAATTTCTTCGCTAGTATGACCTACCTAAGTTTATTTGGCATTTAATTGGTCAGTCAGAGTATAGGGATATATATGGTATGTCAATTAACCCTTGTTTTGTGGCAGTATTTGAAAATGGCATCTGAAAATGTTGAGATAAGCAATGGAGCACAGGAGACCATTGAGTCACCACAGATCAATAACCAGGACAATGTGTAACAGGAAGGCAATAATCCTCAGGTAAACAACAACACCGACTAAATGATGAACGATGGAATGTTCAGAGGCTTTATGAAATTCATATAACATCAGGCGAGAGAGACTCCTGTTCAAAATGTAGGTGGAAATACTGGCAACTCTCGGATGGTCACTGCTAAGCTGTTCAAGGAGCTGAGACCACCAAAGTTTTGGGGAAAGCCAGAACCACTCAAAGCAGAGACGTGGATAAAGCAGATCACCAAGATATTTGATGTCTTGGGATGCTCTGAGGAGCAAAAGGTTCCTTTTGCCACCTTCATGTTTAGAGGAGAGGCAGATTACTGGTGGGAATTAGTAAAACGTACTTAGCCTGCCGCACTCAAAATGTTTTGGGAGAAGTTCCAAGAACTGTTCAACGACAAGTACTTTCCCGAAAGTATTCATCACCTGAAAGAGGTGGAGTTCATCAAGCTAGAGCAAAACTATATGACCGTGTTGCAATACGAGGCTAAGTTTGCGGAATTGTTCCGGTTTGCAACCCAATTGGTTGATAATGAGGAGAGAATGACGTGAATGTTTCTGCAAGGTTTGAAACTCGAAATACGTCAACACCTCATTTCTCAAAAACTGTGTTTGTATTCAGATGTTGTAAATAGGGCTCTGTTATTGGAGCGCGATAATGAGTCAACCCAACCAAGAGAGAGCAGTCAATAAAGTGATAATGTCAGTGGTAGGAGTCATTGAAGCGGTGACAACAAACGTGGAGGAAATAAACAAACCAGAAATGGTAACCACTTCGGTGGTAATCATGGCCAAGACAATAGGAGTGGAAATTTCAAGAAGAGGACGTTCAATAATGATGGAAAGATGTCAGCACCAGCAACCATTGTTAAGGAAGGAGATCGACCACCGATCGTATGTTACAAATGCGGAGGGGAGGGACACATAATTCTAAACTGTACGCATCAGTCCAAAGCGTGTTACAATTATGGAAGAGAATGCCAACTAGCCCAATTTTGTCGTGCGGCACAAAGAAGCAAGTCCGGTGGGATGGAGGCACCAAAGGCCGTCCCGGAAAGAAGTCAAAGTCGGTAGTTCAAGGGAGAGCGTTTGTCGTGACCTCCCAAAAAGCGAGGAACCTGAATGAAGTTATCACAGGTAAGCTAATCATAAACTCTTGCAAAGTTTATACCTTATTTAATTTTGGTTCTACCCATTCTTTTATTTCTCCTACTTGAGCTCAATATTTAAATTTAACTCCGGAGAAATTAAACTTTGACTTATCTGTTGAAACTCTGTTGGGAGAAACCTTCATTACATCCACTGTTTATAAGTCTTGTTTGATTCAAATCGGCAACCGCACGTTACTGTCGATCTTATCTCTTTGAAAATACTTGCATTCGATGTGATTTTAGGGATTGATTGGTTAACCACTCATCATGCTAAAATTGATTATTTTCGTAAGGTTGTTAGCTTTCATATTCCTAACCAACCTATTATGCGAATTCAAGCAACCAAACCACTAAAGTCAATCACTGTCATATCAAGCCATAAAGCTATTCGTTTATTGAAAAATGGATGTCAAGCTTTCTTAGCCCATGTCATGGATTTAAACAAAAATACGTCAGATTTGAATGATATTTCTATTGTTAATAAATTTTCTGACGTATTCCCCGAAGAACTTTCTGGCCTACCCCAGAGCGTGAAATTAAATTTTTGTATCGACCTTGAACCCGGTACAAAACCCATTTCCAAAGCCCCATATCGAATGGCTCCTATTGAACTTCAGGAGTTAAAGACCCAACTGCAGGAATTGTTAGACATCGGTTTCATTCATCCTAGTACGTCTCCTTGGGGTGCTCCTATTCTATTCGTGAAGAAGAAAGATGGAAGTATGCGACTTTGTATTGATTATCGGGAGTTGAATCATGTCACCATCAAAAATAGGTACCCCGTTGCCTCGCATTGATGACTATTTGACCGGTTGCAAAGGCACCAAATTCTTTTCAAAGATCGATCTTCGTTAGGATATCATCGATTAAAGATTAAAACCGATGACATCCCAAAGACCGCTTTCGAGAACTTGAATACGGGCATTATGAATTCTAGTCATGTCTTTTGGATTGACTAATGCTCCTACTGCCTTCATGGATATGATGAACCGAGTATTCAAGGAATATTTGGATCATTTTGTAGTTGTCTTTCTTGATGACATTCTCATATACTCCAAAAGTCGTGAAGATCATGAACAACACTTGAGGCTGATTCTCCAAAAGCTTCGTGAAAACAAGCTATATGCCAAGTTGAAGAAATGTGAGTTACGGCTTGAGGAAGTAGCATTCCTTGGGCACGTGATATCAAATCATGGAATATCATTGACCAAGCAAAGATTGAAGCAATTCAAAGTTGGGAGCAACCTAAGTCAATAATGAGAAGTACGTAGCTTTCTGGGCTTAGTTGGTTATTATCGGAGATTTGTGGAAGGATTTTCTCGAATCGCTACTCCATTAACTCGGTGACTAGAAAAGATACAAAATTTGGTTGGAGCGAGGAATGTGAGAAGAGTTTTCAAGAACTCAAGAGGAGACTCATTTTAACACTGTTACGACAATACCATCTAGTTCGGGAGGATTTGTCATCTCTGATGATGCTTGAGCAAGAGGGTTAGGATGTGTTCTCATGCAACATGGGAAAGTCATAGCATATGCCTCACGATAACTCAAAAGAATATGAGAGGAATTATCCTACTCATGATCTAGAGTTGGCGGTATTGTTTTTAAGCGCTTAAAATCTGGAGGCATTTACGTATGGGGAGAAAGTGGAGATCTATACGGATCATAAAAGCCTCAAATATTTCTTCACCCAAAAGGAACTCAACATGCGACAACGACGTTGGCTTGATATTGTTGAAAGATTACGATCATACCATTCAATACCATCTTGAAAAAGAGAGCGTGGTGGTGCGCGTTGAGTAGAAGATCATATACGGGTATGAGTGCGATATTGTCGCGCAAAGGCCCATTTTGTATGACTTGCAAAGGATGGAAATAGAGTTAAAGACTCAGGGACCCACGTGATGATGTCAAATATATGAGTAGAACCGACTTTAATCGATAAAGTTAAAATTTGCTTTCAACTTACGGACACTGAAGGCGTATCATGTATGAAGAAGAAAGTACAAGAAGGTGTTATTTTGGAAGCAAGAATCGATGAAGAAGGAATACTTCGAGTCAACTGCAGACTTTGTGTTCAAAACGACCCTGATTTAAAGTATAAGATCATGATGGAGGTGCACAACACACCGTTTGCAATCCATCACAGGAGTACCAAAATGTATCGTGATCTTTGACATACATTTTGGTGGAGCAATATGAAGAGAGAGGTAGCGGAGTTTATCTCAAGGTGTCTAAACTTGTCAACGAGTCAAAGGAGAGCATCAAGTGCCAAAAGGTCCATTGCAACCACTTGAAATTCTAGAATGGAAGTGGGAGCACATTACCATGGATTTAATCTTTGGTCTTCCCAAGGTTTCTCAAGGCATAGATGCGATTTGGGTCATTGTTGATAGATTGACCAAAGTTGCTCATTTCTTACCTATCTGAGAAACTTATTCACTTGAACGTCTTGCTCGTATGTACATAAATGAGATTATAAGACTGCATGGTATGCCAGTATCCATAGTTTTGGATCGAGACCCAAGATTCACTTCACGATTTTGGGTTAGTTTGCAAAAAGCTATGGGCGCGGATTTACGATTTAGTTTGGCATATCATCCTCAAAGCGGATGGGGCGATCGGAGAGGACTATTCAAACTCTTGAAGATCTATTAAGACTCTGTGTCCTTGACTTCAAAGGAAGTTGGGACAAGTTCTTGCCATTAGTGGAATTCTCCTACAACAATAGTTATCAAGCAAGTATTGGCATGGCTCCATTTGAGGCGTTGTATGGACGCAAGTGTCGTTCTCGGTATCTTTGGGATGAGGTGGGTGAAGCAACGTTGTTGGGACCAGGAGTTGGTACGTATGACTACGAAAAGATTCAAATGATCCGACAACGTATAAAAACCTCACAAGATCGACAAAAAGAGTTATGTTGATCTTCATCGAAAAAAGATGTGGAGTTCAATGTTGGAGATCATGTGTTGTTACGTGTTGCTCCATGGAAAGGAGTTACAAGATTTAAAAAGAGAGGAAAGCTCAATCCTCGATTCATTGGGCCATTCAAAATCCTCGATCGAGTAGGAAGCATGGCTTATAAACTCGCGTTCTGCCAAGTATGTCTCGTGTTCATAACGTTTTTCAAATATCTATGTTAAGTAAAAATTTGGAAGACCCGAACCATATTATTGGAATTAGAACTAGATGAGATAGCGGAAGATTTAACGTATGAAGAAGTACTGTTAAAATCTTGGATAAAAAGGAACATATTCTACGCTCAAAGGTTATACCTCAAGTTAAAGTTTTGTGAAAAAACCATGATATTAAGGAAATGACTTGGGACTTAGAATCTGAAATGAAATCAAGATATCCTCACCTGTTCGACATACCAAGTACGTACACCAATTTCGAGGATGAAATTTCATTAGGAGGAGAGGTTGTAAGACCCTGAATTATATGAAATGAAAGTATCCAATTTTCTTATAATTATTATTCTATTTAATAAATGGTTTAATTGATAAAAGGTTAAATTTAAGGGTGATATGCGAAAATTTTACAAAGTAAGTAAGTTGATATAAAATATTCGTTGTGTCGGGTAATATTCGTTTGGTCGGGGAATATTTTTTTTGTCAGGGAATATCCGTACGACGACATCATCATTGGTGGATCCCATAACGGAATAATTGTGGGAGTTAGAAAACGACAAAAATAACTTTTTATAAAAATAACGACGAAAATTTTACTATTAACTGTTGAAATACCCGGTGGTAAAAATACAGTAATATGTGTGGTTGCATAGTAGCACACGGTATTGATGCTTACGTAAGAAGACACTCAGTTTACTCAATTATTTCTACAGTAATTGTTGCATAGTATCTCACGTTATTTGATTCAATTATTGTCATGGTAACATCTACATAATATTTTATATTATTAAATTAATAATTGAGATGACAAAGTTATTCATATTATTATTTGCAATATTGACGATGTCTAGAAAGTTCTATCGAGAAAAAGGGGTTTGGTCACCTAATCAGGCGCCGATAGGGAGAAATCCTTATCGAAAAGCCCCTCTTTCACAGGAATGATCGGTTGTTAAATATTGTGAGTTATAATATTAATGATGAATAATTGTTAATAGATTAAAAATGTGTTTATTAAAGATAAATGATCTGTGGTAAATATTTATTCAATTTTTGATATAAATATAGGGACTTGTTATGAGGCGTTTGTTGTAAGTTTGACTTAGTATTCCATGGGAAGATTTACTAATTTTATGGACCATCGATGGTGGTTTTAATAGTTAACCAATGGACAATTGATGGTGGTTTTAATAGTTAACCAATCTGGACCATTGATGGTGGTTTTAATAGTTAATCAATCTGGACCATTGATGGTGGTTGTAATAGTAAATCAATCTGGACCATTGATGGTGGTTTTAATAGTAAATCAATCTGGACCGTCGGTGGTGGTTTTAAAAGTAAATTAATCTGGACCGGCGGTGGTGTTTTTAAAAGTAAATCAACATAGACCGTCGGTTGTGGTTTTAATAGTAATCAATATGGATTGTCCATTCTAATAGTAAATCAATCTGGACCGTTCGTGAATCAGTTACTATTTAGTCCATTCTCCTATAAATAAAAGCTTAATTCTTCTTTCATTCTCACCAATTCAGTGAGATTCACAAGAGACACTATAGAGAGAGAAACTATAGAGAGCAAGAAGAAGAGTATTATGCTACTTCACTATTGTAGTATCCAATCTTCTACTAAGGTAAGGGGTATTATTTCTTTCATATTCATAAGGAATACTATTTTTCGTATTCATCCTTTAATATGTTGGAATAATAACTTTGTCTCACGTGGATTACGTTATACCGCATGACAGGTGAAAATCCATTTGTAGTTTCGTATATTATTTCTTTTCATATTCTTAAATCTAAACTTGCTATGGTAAGTATTGCTTCTATAATTCCTGAAATTAGTCGAATATCCTTAAATTTTACGCTTCATCCAGTATCGTTTCATTGGAATATTGATCTGAACTTTCTTATTAAATATCAATATTTTTTTTCTTATTCATCAGTTATTATTCATAGTTACTATTCACGGGTCTTATTCACTCTAGTATTATTCACTTCGGGATTGGGTACTTTTTTATGGGATTACTATTTCAAGTTACTATTATTCACCTAGGTACTATTCACTCTAGTATTATTCACTTGGGGATTTGGGGTACTTTTTCATGTGGGTACTATTCATGGAAAGTACTATTCACGGGTCTTATTCACCGGTAAAATTCAAAAAATATATTTCTTTTCTGTCCAAATTATTTTTGATACATGAATATTATTCTTGAATTTTACTCCACAAAGCAGTATCATGTTGACAATTTGGACATTATTAAATTCTGGATAAATTAAATTATAAATCTTTAAAATTTATCCTTTGCTTTCATTTAATTGAATTCTTATATCATTGTCATCATCCTCATGCTTATATTGTGATGAAAGTCATCTCGGCCCGTAGTGCATAGAAGGACTGTTGATTGGTATGATTATGACCAAGGATAATTCGATATAATCATGACCTATAATGTTACAAATGATAAAAGTCCTTATTGGCCGTAGTGCATTGATGGACAGTTATTGGCATGATCATGACCATTGATGATTACACGAATATCCTTGGCCCGTAGTGCAGGGATAATTCGTGGATGTGATACTAATGAATATCCTTGGCCCGTAGTGCAGGGATGATTCGATGATGTGATTTATTTATTAAGCTGAGTCCTAGCGATAAAATTGATGATAAACTTTTTAAATCATAGAAGATAGTAGATATCATTCTCTACTTGACTCTTCTAATGGATTGCTTGTTCACTGCAGATTAAACTTGATGTCTATTGTATTTTATCGGTTTAACAATGTTGAAGGCTAACGATAATTTATTTCGCATTATCTTAGTCATAATATTTCTTCTTTGGGCTAGTCGAGCTCACCCTTTTTGCTTTCATTGTTCTCTTGAGAAATGAAATGAGAGCGACTAGTCGGGAGATGGTAGTAGTAGGGACTATTTAGTGTGATAAATGTAATGAGATGGTTGTTTTAGTAGTCCTCACTATTTAGTGTGATAATAAATGTAATGAGGATTGAATTTGAGTTTGGATATTACGAAAGATCATGAGACAATATTCATCAAGATACAAAACTCAAGCAAGTAACAAGGCATAACTAAAAGGGATGTGATTCAAAACATATAATTAACTTTTGTATTTGTATTAATTACCAGGAAAATGTATTTGGCGACCCAAGATGGGTGATGTATGACCTATTTTGCAATGATGTCGTAGTGATGAGATCTCAACATAGTACTATTTGTAATGGTAGTATCTCGGGTAGCTAGAGCATCATCCCGCTCAATAACAGATGCATCCCTGGATGATCGAGCCTTATCCCGCTAAACATCAGTGGTATCCCTATGAGATAGAGCATCATCTCTCTCAGCTAAAGCAACATCTCTACCGGAAAGAGATGTCAACATCAAGGCGCTAACTTGATCCCTCTCAAATGTCATCAGATGTAAACTCTACTCTAAATACTTTGCAGAATATGGGGTCACAGTAGCAGGAATACTGGGGGAATCAACCAGAGCTGCTGACAACCTAGCAAATAGCTCATCCTCGGTGGGAGAATTAGGGTACTCCATAGACTCCCCACTATTAGAATCAATACCCAGCTCTGAGGATATAACTCTAGACGATGAAATCTCTACCTCCAACCATGCAGAATACTTTGTAGAATGACATGGATGTCTAGTAGAAAAGTCAGCCCTTTCACGCTGAGTCAAATAGGCATAAATCCTGGACAAATCCTCTACTGATAAAAGTTGAGATGATAAACGCTGACCCAATGCCCCGTCAAAGGGATGCACATCCTGAAACTGGTCAAACTATGCCATCACAGCCAGTGGATGATATGTGCTCACATCCCTTAAACCGACCAGGGGAAGATAATCCATGCCAGCTACATGAATGATAAAGCTGTAGGGAGAGTTGAGCCCTGAACACGAAAAAATATCAAATGGATCCTCGATCCCTGACAAGAAAGCTGACCAAGAAGCTGCGTCTATACACTCCGCCAGCTGAAACGAGTATGACATGGCTATCTCATGGGAAAAACAATACCCATGGCGTCGAAAAGTGCCAATCAGTCTCAGGTGTGTCATAAGCCACACGTACAACAAGACCGAGCTGCCTATAAACATCCCCACAGAATGGGTATAACAATACATGGCCGACCTCAAGGTCTCTGCCAAAATGATCGATAAGATGGTATGTCCCTCCCAAAGAGCTCGAACTACTAGGATCATGCCAATATCCAAGTGGTCATGTACAATGGCATGTACAGATAAACCATTACACACATCAAAAGTATATCTACTCGGGTGACAAGCCAATTATCCTATGAAATGGTAAAATCCCCGGAGTACTGCAGATAGCTGTCTAATGACCCAAATCTGTCAATCAGAAAACTCATGGACACTATATCCTCCGAGGAAATCTCGTCCAGGGAAACTCTGTGCCTCAAGCCTGTAAGGGTCATAAACTGCAAGCTCATGTCACCGACAGCCATCCGAGCGCAGAGCTTATCCAATGGCAAATCTGTAAGACGCTCGTATTCCCCCAAAGGAGGAGTCGTGTAAGATCCCGAATTTTATGAAATAAAAGTATTCAATTTTTCTTTTCAGTAAATGGTTAAATTGGTAAAAGGTTAAAGTTAAGGGTGATATTTAAAAATTTTACAAAGTAATCAAGTTGTAATAAAATATTCGTTTGGTCGGGGAATATTCGTACGACCACACAATAATTGGTGGACCCCACAATAGAATAACTATCGAATATAGAAAACGACAGAATAACTTTTATATAAAAATAACGGCAAAACTTTTACCGTTAAACTGTTGAAATATCCGGTGATAAAAGTATAATAATACGCGTTGTTGCATAGTAGCACAAGGTATTGTACAGTATCTCTCATTATTGATGCTTATGTAAGAAGTCACTCAGTTCATTTAATAATTACCACAGTAGTTGTTGCATATTATCTCGTATTATTGATTCAATTATTGTTACAGTATCATCTGCACAATATTTTATATTATTAAATCAAGAATTGAGACGACACAATTATTCATATTATTATTTGCATTATTGACAATGTTTAAAAAGTTTTGTCGAGGAAAGAAGTTAGGTTATTTAATTGCACGCCAATAAGGAGAAATCTTTATTCAAAAGCCCCCTCTTTCCTGGGAATGATCTGGTTGTCAATATTGTGAGTTATAATATTAATGATGAATAATTGTTAAAAGATTAAAAATGTGTTGAATAAAGATATATAATTTATTGTAAATCTTTATTCAACTTTTGATATAAATATAGGGATTTGTTATGAGGCATTTGTTATAAGTTTGACTTATTATTCCATGAGGAGATGTGCTAATTTTTTAGAGTGCGGTTGAAGTTATAATAATAAATCAATCGAACCGTAGGTGGTAGTTTGAATAGTAAATCAACTGACCGTTGGTGGTCGTTTTAATAGTAACTCAATCTGGACCATAGGTGGTGGTTTTAATAGTAAATCAATCTACGGAACTTTGGTGGTGGTTTTAATAGTAAATCAACTGGACACGAAATTGGTGGTTTTAAAAGTAAATCAATCTAGATTAAAATCCAGATTGGTGGTTTTAATAGTAAATCAACTGGACCGCTTCGGTTGCGGTTTTAATAGTAAATCAATATGGATCGTCGGTTGTGGTTTTAATAGTAAATTAATATGGACCGTCCATTTTAATAGTAAATCAATCTGGACCATCCGTGAATTAGTTACTATTTAGTCCATTATCCTATAAATAGACGCTTATTTCTTCTTTCATTCTCACCAATTCACTAAGACTCACAAGAGAAACTATAGAGAGAAAGAAGAAGAGTATTCTGCTACTTCACTATTACATTATCCAATCTTCTACTAAGGTAAGGGATGTTATTTTTTGTATGGTAAGGGGTATTATTTTTTTTGTATTCGTAAGGGATATTATTTTTTTGTATTCATTCTTTAATTTGTGGGAATAATTTGTCCATGATGACGGGTGAAAATTCATTTGCAGTTTCGTATATTATTTTGTGGCGCCCCAAAATTAGGTATCGTCACCCCATCTTGAGTCGCCACTTACATGGTACATTAATTCAAATACACACTTACTAATATATTTATAGGTATACAATCGACATAAAGCGTGAGTTTGAATACAAATATTGTCTACTAGATATTATACAAACTCAAAAGGAGTCCTCATTATAACTATTATCACACTATTTCACGAGAATAGTGAGGACCACTAATGCTATCCTGCGGACCATTACTCCGTTCCCCAGGCTTCGTCCCGGCTATGTTCTCATTTCAAGAAGAACGGTGAAAGAAAAAGGTGAGCTCAACTAGCCCGATGAAATATTATGACTAAGATAATGCGAATAAATTATCATTAGCCTTCAATGATGTTAAAGCGATAAAATACAATAGACAACCAGTTTAAGCTGCGGTGAATAAGCAATCCATTAAAAGAGTCAAGTAGAGAATAAAGTCTACTATCTTTTAGGTTTTAAAGGTTTTCATCAATTTTTATCGCCGAGACTCGACAATAAATAAACCACCACATCTAATCATCCACTGTACCACGGTCGAGGATTTTCATCAAATTATCAATGGTCATGACTATCCGAATCACCCTGGTCATAATCATACCAAAACTATCTATCATTTGCATTACAGTGCCACCGAGGACTTTAGTCACATCATTTATATCAAGTCGTGATTATTAGAATGATCCCTGGTCATAATCATACTAAGTTCATCTATGCACGTAAGCAAAGATAACATAATATAACATGAGGATGATGACAATGACATAATAATTCAATAAAACAAGTTCAAGAATTATTTAATCCATGAATTATTAACGTCCAAATTGTCAACATAATCTTTGTTTCGTAAGAGTAAAATTCAAGAATGATCGGAAGAATATTTCCATGAAAAGATCTTTGGATGAAGCGCAAATATCGAGGATATTCTACTAATTTCATGGAGTATAGAAGTCAAAGTTTTAACCAATTTGGGTATAATAAAGAATGGAATAACAAAAGAAATCACCATGCATGCGGTGCCGCATGAGCGAGTTATTCAACATAATAATAATAACGGAACCGGTCGGTGAAATTCACAAACGGGATGTTCCAGCAGAATAATAAAGATGGAACCGATCGGTGTAAAACACGAGATAGGATATTCAACAGAATGATAAAACCCGGAACTTCAGTCGGTGTAAAAAAGCGATGTTCCCGTAATAATAAAAGCGGAACCGGTCGGTGTAAAACACATGAGCAGGATGTTCCAGCCGAATAATAATAATAAAAGCGGAACCGGTCCGGTGTAAAACACACTGAGCGAGGATGTTCGAATGATAAAGAGCGAAACAGGTCGGTAAAACAATGACGAGGATGTTCCAAAGAATAATAGAAGAATGTCACCAAGTATAGGGTAAACACGGCGTACATGAGGTTATTCAGCCAGAATAATAAGCAATGGAATAACATAAAGATTTCACCAAGTATAGGGTATGCCATGATATCACGAGTTATGTATAGGGTATGCCACTTTTCTGAGTTATTCAACGAATAATAATGAATGGAATAATGAAGTTCTCTTCAAGAAGAAAGAATAACACCCACTACAGTACGAAAAAGAATCCTGAATATAGAAGTAGTGAAGTAGCGAGAATACTCTTCTTCTTTCTATAATTTTCTCTCTATAGCTTCTCTCTATAATTTCTCTCTACAGAGTTTCAATGAATTCGTAAGAAAATAATGAAGGAATGAGCTTTATTTATAGGAAAATGGAATGCATAATAGTAACTAATCCATGAGCGGTCCAGATTGATTTACTTTAATCTGACGGTCCATATTTAAAGAAAAATCTTTTAAATAAAATATAATATATTCTATTTATATAAAAATATTTTTACTATGCAAACACTATGCAAATTATATGAAAAAACTTTATGCAAAACACTATGCAAACACTATGCATAATAAAATATAATATATTCTATTTATAGAATAACTTTAATAAAGTATTCTATTTTATATTAAAAGATGTTTACATTTTTATTACGTTAATAATACTGAATAAAACAAAAGCGTCATTATCATTATAATAATTCATATTATTAATCAACGTGATAATGGAATCAAACCGGTGACTTCTCACATAAGCATCGATAATCAATACAGGTATTACTCTTATGCAACCACACGTATTCTTGTACTTTTACTACTAGAGTAGTTCAGCGGTAACTACCAGTAAAACTTCGTAGTTATTTCAATAAAATATTTTTGTCGTTTTTTCAATCCGACAATAATTACATTGTAATGGGGTCCACCGATGATTGAGTAGTTATCACGAATATTCCTGCTAAACCGAATATTCTGACCAATCGAATATAATATAACCACTTGCATACTTTGCAAAATTTATAAATACTACCCACAACTATAATATTATCTCAAATTCACACCATAATATTAAAAATTATTTGACAAAATTTAAATCTTTATTGATAAAATCACGGGGTCTCACAATCTCCCTCCTTATGGAATTTAAGCCCTCGAAATTAGGGGTAATGCACTGTATTATAAAGAGATGAGGATACCTTGAATACCTTTATCGTTTAAAAATATTAAATTCATCTTTGCAATCCTACCGAAGATATTCATTAACAATTTATCTTTTGCTTTATAGGCCAAAGATATACATTTATAAAACCAATAATGCTAAAGACGCGACTTAATAGTATCACGACCATGAATTATCCATGCACCACTAGCCAAGGATATTCGTGTTTTCAATCTGGTTATGATTATACCGAACAATCCTGATGGTCATAATCATACCAAGTCCATCTATGCACGTAAGCCACGAGATGACTTTTACCGCATCCATGAATTAATATTTCATTCTTTGAGACTCATTTCAATAATTAATCCACATCATCGAATCATCCACGCACTACTGAGCCGAGGATATTCATTAGTATCATGACCACAAATTATCCATGCACTCTGACCAAAGATAATTGTGTTTTTCAATTCACAAATTATGATTATACAAAGACGAATCCACAGTCATAATCATACCAAGTCCATCTATGCACGTAAGCCACGAGATGACTTTGAACACATCCATGAATTAATATTTCATTCTTTGAGACTCGGCTCAATAATTAATCCACATCATCGAATCATCCACACTTTTCTGGGCCAAGGATATTCATTAGTATCACGACCACAAATTATCCATGCACTACTGACCAAAGATAATTGTGTTTTCAATTCTGATTATGATTATCCGAACAATCCACGGTCATAATCATACCAAGTCCATCTATGCACGTAAGCCACGGATGACTTTGAACACATCCATGAATTAATATTTCATTCTTTGAGACTCAAATTTCAATAATTAATCCACATCATCGAATCATCCACCGCTTTTCTGTGCCGAGGATATTCATTAGTATCACGACCACAAATTATCCATGCACTACTACCAAAAGATAATTGTGTTTTCAATTACGGTTATGATTATACAAGAACAATCCACAGTCATAATCATACCAAGTCCATCTATGCACGTAAGCCACGGATGACTTTCAACATAATATAAACATGAGGATAATGATATAAAGAATCAATCAAATGAGATAAAGGATAAATATTAAACATTTATAATATAATTTATCCGAGATTCAAGAATATCCCCATGTTTTCAATCACTTAATAATCTCATAATCTAATATCATTAATATTATAACAATATTTTAATCACTTCTTAAATTTATAAACAATTTATCTTAATTGTTTACGCTTTACCATATAATGCATTTAATCATTCAAAATGCCATACTCATAAGATATCATCACCAATTATCAAATCCCTCAAAAAATATGCATATACTCTATATAGGATTCTCTAGCCATAAAATCCTATTTTCAACTTTGTTACTTCACATAACATATTTAACTCGTATGTTAGTAACTAAACTATTTTCATGAAAAATACCAAATCAGTCCCAAAAATATTTCTTTTCTGGGATTTAGCATAATATAGTCCCATAATGAAAATATATTTTTCTCGAATTTTAAAATTCATTTACTATTTTTCAAAAATCAATTTCTAATTAATTCCTTAAGAAATTAGCTACCTCAAGTTTAACTCCAAAATTCCCAAATCTTGGCAGGACCTTACACATGTTAACGTGAGCTTCAGTTTAAATTTCATGGTGGTGAATTATAGAACTCCTAGGTTATAGCGTTTTTAAATCGGAAAAACCTAAATATTGAAATAGTCATAACTTGCTCATTTTAAGTCGAGAATGAGCTCATTTTTTGGACAGGAGGTACTTTATACCATATACTTTCATGTCCCAAAAGGCCAGAATTTGTCTCATAATTTAAGTGGCCGAAACAGCCCCTCTAAAATCATGGCAGCAGCTTTTTCGGGTTTTGCAGCTTTGCACTCCTTTGCTAAAATCAGTCCACACAAAAATCTACAACACCTTTTCCAATAATTCCACTTGGATTAGTTAGGTAACTCATAGATCTAACTCTAGGACTTGACCACATTCAAAAATTCAAAATATAATAGGAGATATGGTTAATTGAATTTCATGTTACGTTTTTCACCAAAATCTGATTTTCAACTCTTTGTGATTTCTAAGAAACTTTCATGTTTTCACATACTAACCAACATAACTCATCATAAAACTTACTAATACCACGAATACCCATGATTTTCATTAGTCCAATGCTTTTATTATGACTTTCATCATAAACCACGTAAAGCTGTTCATTTTAGTTGAAGAAATATTTGAGGGTTTAAGAAATGGGTTTTTTATCTTTGGGGTCAATACAAAATTCGATTTCACGCTCTAAGTAGGCTAGGAAGTCTTCAAGAATCGCCAAGAAATTTATTAATGATAGAAATATCATTCAAAAGCATTACTCTCGTCCAAGACTTGGATAGTACGTCACATTGATACCAACTATGACTTACTATCCCTTAACCTAGATAGCACCTCACAATGATACCTATCAACTTGCCATCTTGATCACGGCGTCGCCTCTGAGAAAGTCGGCGGTGCATTCCACACAAGGAAGTCAACAACGAAAGGTTCGAGGGCTCTTTACTTATGGCTTGATATAATGATGATTAACTTTAGGGTTTGGTTACTTTGAATTAAGTATAACGAGGTTGGTTAGGAATATGAAAGCTAACAACCTTACAAAAAGAATAATGAGTAGTTAATCAATCATTTTCAAAAATTACCTCAAAGGCAAGTATTTTCAAAGAGATAATATCGACGAAGTAGCGTGAAAGTGTTTATTTGAAACAACAAGATTAATAAACAATGGAGGTAACGAAGGTTCCTACTAACGAAGTTTCAACCAATAAGTCAAAGTTTAACTTCTTTGGAATCAAATTTAAGCGTTGAACACAACTAGAGTGAAATAAAAGAATGGGTAGGCCGGTATCTAACAAGGTATAGACTTCATGAATTTATAATTAACTAACCCGTGCTAACCGTTCGGGTTACCCACTTTTGAGAAGTCATGAAAAAAGCGCTCTTCTAAAACCATCGACTTTGTTTTGTCGTAGATCCGCCTTTGGTGCCACTATCTTATCGGTGGACTTGACTTCTTTATCTGACAAAATCGAGCTAAATGACCTTCTCTTCTTGAAATTTCCACTTCTATTATCTTTGCCATGATTACCACCAAGTGGTTACCATTCTTAGCATGATAATTTCCCCACGATGGTTATCATTGTTCGATGGCCGTTGCCACCGATATGATTATTATCGTGTTGTTGGTCGTTACCTTTTGTTTGGTGAATCAACACTCTCATGTGCTTCATTGCTTATTTCGGCATTTTCGGATGCCATTCTCAAACAACATCACAAAACAAGGGTTAATTGACATGTAACAAATTATCCCTATATTACGGTGACCAATTAAATACCAAATAAATTTAGGTAGGTCATACTAGCGAAGGAATTCCCGTCTCTCCTCCTAGTACTTATCTCACATCTTAGCCGAGGATCGTATCCTAAGCTACGATACCTGTTGTGGCGCCCCCAAAATTAGGTATCGTCACCCATCTTGGAGTCGCCACTTACATGGTACATTAATTCAAATACACTTACTAATATAAGCGTAGGTGTGCAATACGACATAAGCTGTGAGTTTGAATACAAATATTGTCTACTAGATATTATACAAACTCGAAAGGAGTCCTCATTATAACTATTATCACACTATTTCACGAATAGTGAGGACTACTAATGCTATCCTCTGGACCATTACTCCGTTCCCAGACTCGTCCCGACTATGTTCTCATTTCACGAAGAGAAACGGTGAAAGAAAGGGTGAGCTCAACTAGCCCGATAAGAAATATTATGACTAAGATAATGCGAGAATAAATTATCATTAGCCTTGACGAGTGTTAAAGCGATAAAATACAATAGACAACCGGTTTAAGCTGCGTGAATAAGCAATCCATTAAAAGAGTCGAGTAGAGAATAAAGTCTACTATCTTTTAGGTTTTAAAAGGTTTTCATCAATTTTTATCATTTGAGACTCGACAATAAATAAACCACCACATCTAATCATCATCGTACCCGCGGTCGAGGATTTTCATCAAATTATCAATGGTCATGACTATCTTGAATCACCCCGGTCATAATCATACCAAAAACTATCTATCATTGCATTCTGACCCTTTGAGGACTTTAGTCACATCATTTATATCAAGTCATGATTATCTTAGAATGATCCACGGTCATAATCATACTAAGTTCATCTATGCACGTAAGCCGAAGATAACATAATATAACATGAGGATGATGACAATGACATAATAATTCAATAAAACAAGTTCAAGAATTATTTAATCCATGAATTATTAACGTCCAAATTGTCAACATGATCTTTGTTTCGTAAGAGTAAAATTCAAGAATGATCGGAAGAATATTTCCATGAAAAGATCTTTGGATGAAACGCAAATATCAAGGATATTCTACTAATTTCATGGAGTATAGAAGTCAAAGTTTTAACCAATTTGGGTATAATAAAGAATGGAATAACAAAAGAAATCACCGTGCATGCGGTGCTTGCATAAGCGAGTTATTCCAACATAATAATAATAACGGAACCGGTCGGTGAAATTCACTGCAAGCGGGATGTTCAAGCAGAATAATAAAGATGGAACCGGATCCGAGGTGTAAAACACACAGATAGGATATTCCAGCGAGAATGATAAAGAGCGGAACCGGTCGGTGTAAAACACGGATGTTCCAACAGAATAATAAAACGGAACCAGTCGGCGTAAAAACACATGTGATGTTCCAGCAAGAATAATAATAAAGAGCGGAACCGGTCCGGTGTAAACACATGACGAGGATGTTCCATGAGAATGATAAAGAATGTCACCAAGTCCGGTGTAAAACACATGTATGAGGATGTTCCAAATAAGAATAATAGAAGAATGTCACCAAGTATGGGGTTATGATCTGAGTTATTCCAATGAAGAATAATAAGCAATGGAATAACATAAGGATTTCACCAAGTATAGGGTATCTGGCGTATCTGAGGTTATGTATAGGGTATGCCACTTTTACGAGTTATTCAGCCAGAATAATAATGAATGGAATAATGAAGTTCTCTTGAAGAAGAAAGAATAACACCCCTTACCTAGTAAAAGAGCTGAATATAGAAGTAGTGAAGTAGCGAGAATACTCTTCTTCTTTCTATAATTTTCTCTCTATAGCTTCTCTATAATTTCTCTCTCTAGAGTTTCAATGAATTCGTAAGAAAATAATGAAGGAATGGGCTTATTTATAGGAAAATGGAATGCATAGTAACTAATCCATGAGCGGTCCAGATTGATTTACTTTAATCGACGGTCCATATTTAAAGAAAAATCTTTTAAATAAAATATAATATATTCTATTTATATAAAAATATTTTTTACTATGCAAACTTTATGCAATACTATGCAAAACACTATGCAAAACACTATGCAACACTATGCATAATAAAATATAATATATTCTATTTATAGAATAACTTTAATAAAGTATTCTATTTTATATTAAAAGATGTTTACATTTTATTACGTTAATAATCTGAATAAAACAAAAGCGTCATTATCATTATAATAATTCATATTATTAATAAATGATAATGGAATCAAACCGAGTGACTTCTCACATAAGCATCGATAATCAATACAGGTAATTACTACTATGCAACCCACACGTATTCTTTGTACTTTTTACTAATCGAGTAGTTCAGCGGTAACCACGGTAAAACTTCCATGAAGTTATTTGATAAAATATTTTTGTCGTTTTCTCGATCAAGGCAATAATTACATTGTGGGGTCCACCAATGATTGAGTAGTTATACGAATATTCCTGCTAAGCCAGAATATTCCCAGGCCAATCGAATATAATATAACCACTTGCATACTTTGCAAAATTTATAAATACTACCCACAACTATAATATTATCTCAAATTCACACCATAATATTAAAAATTATTTCGACAAAATTTAAATCTTTATTGATAAAATCTGGGGTCTCACATATTTCTTTTCATATTTTTAAATCTAAACTTACTATGGTAAGTATTGCTTCTATAATCCCTGAAATTAGTAGAATATCCTTGAGTTTTACGCTTCATCTAGTATCATTTCATTGAAATACTGGTCTGAACTTTCTTATTAAATTTCAATATTTTCACTCGGGGTATTATTCACGGGTTACTATTCACTCAGGTACTATTCACTTGGGTACTATTCACTCAGGAATTCGGAGTACTTTGTATGATGGGTTACTATTCATTTGTTTCTATTCACTTGGGGTAATATTTATTCGGGTTACTTTGCATGATGGGTTACTATTCATTTGTTACTATTGACTCAGGGTAATATTTATTCGGGGTACTTTGCATGATGGGGTACTATTCATTCGGGTAATATTCACGACAAAAGTGATTTCTTTTCTATCCAAATTATTTTTGATATATGAATATCATTCTTGAATTTTACTCCACAAATAAATTATCATGCTGACAATTTGGATATTCTTGAACTCTAGATAAATTAAATTATAAATCTCTAATGTTTATCCTTAATCTCAATTGATTGATTCTTTATATCATTATCATCATTCTCATACTTATATTGTGGTGAAAGTCATCTTTGGCTCATAGTACATAGATGGACTGTTGATTAGTATGATTATGACCAAGAATTGTGTGTTGGTATAATCATGACATGTAATGTTATAGACAAATGATGTGGTAAAAGTCATGTTTGGCCCATAGTGCATAGATGGATCGTTGGTTGGTATGAATTATGACCAAGAATTGTGTATTGGTATAATCATGACTTGTAATGTTACAGACAAATGATGTGATAAAAGTCATCTTTGGCCTGTAGTGCATAGATGGACTGTTGATTGGTATGATTATGACCAGGAACTGTATATTGGTATAATCATAACCTATAATGTTAGAGATAAAGACTTGTGATGAATGTTCACTTTGGCCCGTAGTGCAAAGACGGACAGGTATATGACATGATCATGACCATTGATGATATAAATAAATATCTTTGGCCCGTAGTGCAAAGATAGACTATTGTTTGGCACAATCATGGCCATTGGTTTTTCAGTTGAATGTCTTTGGCCGTAGTGCACTAACAGATAATTGATTGGCATGATCATGACCATTGGTTTTATTGAATATCTTTGGCCCGTAATGCAAAGATAGATAATTAATTTGTATGATCATTGTTATTACATTTGAATGTCTTTAGCCTTTGGGACAAGGATATTAAGTGAAGGTTCTATTAAGCCTTTGTGACAAGGAGAAACTGTTGATTTACAATATTATAAACATGAATTGTGAATTTAATTATAATCTTTGGTGGTTCAGGTGAAGACAAGTGATGAAAGTTTTATTTGTCTTGGGTATAACAAAGAACTGTTGATAGGTATTACAGGGATGAAATATTAATAATGGACTTTTAATTTGGAGGAGATAGTAGACATTATGTTCTACTTGACTCTTCTAATGGATTGATGTTTCCGATGCAGTTGTTGATCTAAAACTTATTGTCCATTGTATTCTATCAGATTTTTCCCTGTTGAGGGCTAAGGATAATTTTTTCTACATTATCTTAGTTATAATATTCTTAATTGGGCTATTTGTGCTCACCCTTTTGCTTCACAATTCCTTTCAGGTAGTAAGAGTGTAGCTGGGTCGAGCGGGGATAATAGGGGAATAGTGTAATGGTCCGAGATTGTAGACGTTTCCTAATACATTATAAAATGGCATGACAATATATAATTGTATTCAGGACTTAAGATGTGTGTGTCGTATTTTATACGTCACTTAATAATTAATTTTGGTGAACAACAATAGGGTGAGGAGAACCAACTTTGAAAGCGTCAAAAATACACACCATTGGAATGAACAGGATAGTAATCTTCTCGTTCTTCTTTGGGGTCTATTGGGTCAACCAAGGTTAATGCTCAAGTCCTACGATATCTATTATAACTTAGATGCATGGCCTCCCATGTATGAAGGATTCCTTAAGCATTTTCCAAAGATTTTAATTCCTAAAACAATTATCGATTGTACCTTTATGTAAAGTATCATTGGGTTGGAGTGTGAGTACCGTTATTTCTATTGAAACTTATAGCTTCTGTGTTGTTGTATTTTGCATGACAGTTTAACAATTGTATAAATGAAATTTATATTTTAATTCTATAGTGTGTTATCTAGCGGCTCAGAATGGGTTGTGTGGACCTATTCTGGGGGCGTCACAAGTCAACTCATGGTTGTCAAGCCGGAACATCTGCCTATCCGGTACCCAATGCTCTAGCATGGCCTCTACAAAGCCCGATGAAACCTGAAACATTAGGAAGGTCATAGAGTGACGCAACAGCTGATCAATTGTCACCTGATCTAGGGAGGATAAACTTTCATACCACAATCTTAGAGAAGATGCCACTAATATTGGTGGGGTATGCTCAATCCGGCTAACTGTCGATGAAGACATCTGTATGGCCGTGTTATAAGACCATCCAAAGGTCAATGCTAAACTCATCTTTGGAAATGCATGTCCATAAACATAATACATGCATAATAAACAACATATGACAATATGATGTAGGGAATGGAAAACAGTATACATGCGTTCCTAAGTACATCATCATCTAAATACATCATCTTTGTGTACAACTGCAAAATACAAGGAAATGGGGCACAACCGCCCAATAACTAACAGAGGCCTATCAAAAGATATAGCGAGAATGGGGCACAACCGCCTAATATCTAATAGAGGCCTATCAAAAGATATAGCGAGAAATGCATCAGAAGAAGTCAATAGTGTTGATGTCCACGTCATCCAACATATCCATCAGATGTAACTCCTCTTGATTCACTGAATCTCTGCCAGTAGGGATATCAGGTCGATACAATGGATGATATGCACCGAGAAAACAATCTGAATATGGGTTACCTGAAGGGCCAGCCCCAGAGCTAGAAGGATCAAAGGTATCAACCTTGGAAGGATCTCTGCCCAAATGCCGGATAAAGAAATGTGCCCGGTCCAACTGCTGGGTCAAACTATCAATCTGCGCCAGATGAGTAGGCTCTCGGACGCAAGCAATCCAATTCATCATCATCACGGATCCAAGAACCATATCCCCCATAAACTATGTGGCACGAGTCTGGGTTCCAATGGTATGAGGGAACCAGTAGCGGTAAAATGCCTCCTAAGTGAACGGTCCCTCTGACAAAGTAAAGCCATCAACACCCACCAATAGGATCTCAATGATCGGCTACAACATAAGCTAATAGCACCTGGTAGGAGGACAGATCGGAATACGAATTTCTCCTGTAGTGCTCCTAATAGCACGCTCTCCTAAATAGAGCTCCCATCCTCCGTTTGTAAAGAGAGGAATCCGACGGGTGGACAATAGATACTTGATGTCGTTCGGAAACCACCCTCGAAGCCAACTGTCAAGTGGTCCTCAGAGTAAGGAACCCAGGTAATGACATCGGCTATCAACAACTCTAACTGTAAGCGCAAATGGGTGAAACACTCAACTACAGGAACCTCTTACAAAGTGGAGTGAAGCCATAGTCGTCCCCGTGGATAGGTGTCTAAACCTAACAGGCTAACGGGATGTGTTAGGTTTGTAATATTCAAGAACGCAATCAAATTGCAAAAATAATTCGGAAACGTGTAAAATCAGAGTTTTAAAATTTTACAAACCATATACCCGGATCACCCTTTATGCACAATTATTAATTAAACGAAAAGATAAAGAATAAAATCATACCCTTGAAGATCGAGCTTCCTCAAGTACAAGTTCACCTCCAAATCCTTTCACGTTCAACTTGAATTCACCGGGTTTGGTTCCTTCCTTTGATCAACGTTAGCCACCCAAGTGTTTGGCCTCTAGAGGTGATCCACCAAGGAAGAAGAAGGATTCAAGAAGATGGGTATTGGCTCAAACCCTAGTTTTTCCTATCTGTATAGAAAAAGGGGGCGTACTCTTCAACTCTAGGAATTACGTATCTTTTGATATCTGATATAAGACACTTCTTATAAAGATATCAGGTAACCTTATTTAATAAAATAAGGTATTATTTAATTAAACTCTTTTAATTAAATGGGCTCCCTAATCTTATTAGGGATAATTAATTAAACTCCTTTAACTAATTTTCCCTCCTAATCCTATTAGGAATAAATGAGAGTACTTATATTAAATTAATTTCTAAACTCTTTTAGAAATTAAAATAATAATAATAATTGTAATAATATTAATAAGACTCCTCTTATTAATTTATATTTAATATTTCTAAAATATTAAATAATAAATATTAAGCTATTTAATTTATTCTATCACCATAGATTAAATTAAATATACATAATATATTATTATGATTATGCCATTAACTTCTTAAATAATTATTCTTCCCTTTTATGGTGTGACCCTTTAGGTTCTCCATATTAATAGGTTATTGAATAAATCAATTAGAACAATTCTAATCTTATTTAAATAAATAAATTAAACAATTAATTTATTTAAATAAATAATATTTATTCTACAATAGGATAAGCCTCCCTAGCGATCAACGACTTTCCGGATAATATAGATTTCAACATTAATCATAAAAGAACCTTTGAGTAAATAGTTACCGACAATTCAATCCTTCCACCATACAATGTCCCAATTAAATATAAGACATGGAATTTCTGTCAAGTCTTATTTTATTTAATTATATGTATTTCGACTCTTAAATGCACAACACCAAATAATGCAAATTAGAAACTCCTTTCTAATTTCATTCTGCCTTGGCCAAGGACTACTGGGTTGTCATTTATCAAATCACATAGGACATTTCTCTTCTTTTATTAGAAGTGGTAGATTCTTTATTGATCATATATTATCTCCATGTACAACTTGTTATACCCAAGCATATCCTTTGATATACCCTAAGGGTCTTAAGGAATAAGTCAAAGTATAACTCATCATACACAAGATACTATGATGATCTCAAGTCCAAGGATTACTTGTACTACTATCACTACTGAGAATTCCTATCGACAAAGCAAGTAAAACTCCATTAGGTATTCCTTAGCGAGTCACGTTCAATTGAACTTATTCTCTAATAAGCACCTACATACTTGCTTTAGTGTCTCCACACAAATGATCGTGAGATCAATCATCCTCATCCAATGAAAGCAAGCAACATATGTACCAATCTATCAGGATTCACTAATCCCCAATTTAGTAATCCAATGATTGGGAACTATTTTAGTTTTAAGCTTTCTAAGAATTTAGATCTCATTAGAATGATCATCATCATTATTCTAAAAGCATTGCTTAAAACTATGGGTTTATCACATATTATAAAACAAAGATCATGTAGATAATTAAAAGCCTTTAATAAATTAATACTTTTATTAATAAATAAATAAGATTGTTACAAAGTATATGCTTTATCATCAAACATGATTGGCTTGTGTGCATACTACTTTCAATCTCCCACTTGCACTAAAGCCAATCGTCATGGTATATTATACTCTCTTCTTCTCTAAGTGACGATTATCCTGCCATTGGATAAGCTTTAGTTAATGGATATGTAATGTTGTTCTTGAGAGTCCACTATCTCTATAGTGATTTCCCATCTTTCAATGATTCTAATAATCAAATGAAAGTGCCACAACACATGTTTAGATCCAAGATGAGACTTAGGAACTATTCCTAGTTACGTAATAAACTTTTAATCCAAACAATCAACTTGCGACTTCATTTATAGCTATATACTTTGTCTTTATCACTAAACCAAAGAACTCTTTGCTATTTGGAACCTTTCCAATTCACTACACCATCTGTTCAAGATAACGCTTTACCTTAAAGTGATTTTTTACGTCATCTTGTGTCATGTACGAAAAACTTGAGTCCTGTTAAGCCCTCTAGTTTTAATTTAGACCCACCATGAATATGATCACATCCTTAGTGCTTGGGTTAAGCATTTTAAGATGTTTTCACCGACTCATAGTGAACTTCTCCATAATATGGTGATCAACATCGTGTCTCGTATATTTCATTGCATACATGATTGTCACTCATGCGACCTCTTTTTCGAGAGTCCGTGGGGACTATTAAGAGAGATACACTCCATAGCTCATCGACATGAGACATCTCTTGGAGTTTGCCATGCTAAACGACTTTAGCATCAAATGAATATACATTCCTTGGGTTAAGTCGAGCATCCTCTTAAATCTATCTATATAGATTTATATCCCCAATTAAGATACTCTTCCAAATCATTCATGGAGGAATGTTTAGACAACCTTATCTTTCTTGATTGTAGCATTAGTATGTCATTCCTTATCCGTAGTATATCAACATATAATATTAGGAATGTCACAAGGGCCCCACTCGTCCCTTTTGTACACACTAGAACTCTTACCTCATCGTATGTAAGCGGATCATCATCTTCTATGATGTGTACCTTCATCATCATCATCTATAATGAATCCATACCTCCTAGGTATCTTGGTACTATTCGCATTTATTGATTAGGTTGTGGTATAATAGGTCTATCTACTGTGTTCCTCTTATTTGACTTATAGTGTGTTTTGTGGTTCTTGAACTCTTCAAGATCTATTATCCTCCCACTAGTCCTTCAATGATAAACACCTTTATCTTAGAAGGAAGCGTGTTCGTAAGAAAAAACACTTTTTGCTAAGTAGGATTATAGAACATATACCCTAAACTTACTTTAGGATGTCCCACAAATTTGTACTTGTCAAATATTGTCCCAAGCTTATCCTTTGAAACCTTTTCACATAAGTTGGACAACCCTTATCTTAACATACTTAAGATTAGGAATCCTCCCATCCATAACTTTTATGGAGTCTTGGGGAAATTTGGATTTTGAGGTTACCTTTTTTGTAGATATGACCATTTCTAGGACATGATCCTAGAAGGATACTGGAATGTCGGTAAAATCATTTTGGACCGTACCATGTTCAACAAGGTATGATTTTTCCTTTCAGATACATCAATCAATTATTGCGTATCAGGAGACGTCCATTATGAGAAAACCATTTGAGATGATCCAGAAACCTATTGCCCAAGTATTTATTCCTTGATCTAATCAAAGAATCTTAATACATTGTCAATTTGTTTCACTTCTGAATTCTTTGAACCTTTCAAATAATTCATACTCAGTATCAAAGAAATACACATTCAACTCTTTGAATGATCATCTCCTTTTCTTATACTAATTTGTTCAATATGCAAAATTATTTTCATGTAAGTCAAGTATACAAAATTTATTAAGTAATATTCGATTCTATACAAAACATTATTATTATAAATAGAACAACAATTGTTCTTAATTATAATACCAAAGATTTCATTGTCCAACAATAAAATGGAAATAATATTTTAACAAGAAGCTGGAATACAATAACAACTTATCGACTTAATAGATTTGCTCAGTAGCATTGCTAAACTATAAGTTTCTATGGCTAATATGGTAACCTCGCTACATTTCGCTTTTATAGGATTACTTATATTTGTTTAGCTTTTTACTTCTGTTTGGTCCCTTCATAAATCTATATTTATGATAACCAAAGTCGGTATCTAATACCCAAGTAGAACCTTGACTTAAAGAAAAATTTATTTTAAATTATGAACAAAATTATATTTGTAACTGAAACTTCACTAAGCTTCTTTGGTTAGCCTCTGCAAGATGCTTCTCGCAGTTTCTTTCAAGTGTCCAGGCTTATTACAGTGGAAGCAAGCTCCTTTGCTATCCGTATCAGTTTTGTTCTTATTATCCTTTGTTTATGCCTTTCTATTTACCTTCTTTGAATCGTTCTTCTTTTCAGAAGATCATTTGGCCCCTACCAGTAAGACTTGATCTTTCTTGGTTGGAAAGTGACTCAACATTTTCAACATGTTAAGCAAATCAGCAAAGCTGATATCTAGCTTGTTTATATGAAAAATTCACAACAATTGTGAAAGGAGTTCGGGAGTGAGTGCAAGATCAAATCTTGGCTCAACTCTCCATCCATGACAAAACTCGTCGTTGTCTAATTGATCAATCAAATTGATAATGTTAAGGACTTTTATCCTGCACTATAGTGTCATCGGTCATTCTAGATCGGAAGAGCTCCTTAGATATCCGACATCTATCACCCCACTTTCCTCACCATCAACTACTTGATGTACGGGAATATAGTAGAAGCATCCATAGTTTCATCGACGCCGAAGCTCGTTACTCATAGATGCGAGCATGATGCATTGAAATAATCGTGCATCATCTTGCCACTTTCTAAAAGTAGCAATCTCTTCCTCGGTGGCATTATGCTCGCAACCATTGCGAGGATAGGCGTATTAAGAACACAAGATAGCTTTTCAAATATGAGAACTATTCTCAAATTCCTTAACCAATCCGCTTAATTTGATTCCGGTTAATTTAGCATCTAATATGCTTGCAATGATAGTAATTTTAGACATTGTAAAATTTCAGTAAATGAATTTGTAATTAACAACATTTTAACATACATTTGTTTATTAATTACCAAAATAAATTAGGTCTTGTTTTAAATTGGTATCTCCCACTATTTTTTCAAACTATATTACCTCACTTATATAGTTCGGGCAAAATCTAATTAAAGATTTGCTAGTGAGAATAAGGATCCCATTTCAAATGTATATAGCCTTGTGGTGACACAACAAACTATATATAAATAAATAGGTAGACAACTTTTGTCAATTACATCAACTATGCAACTCCTTTTCTTTTGCCTCTTAGATTATTTTGATCAAGTGGTGGCACATCCGAATCAAAATTATCCAAGTTAAGTCCGACCTAGCACTCCATATATTATAAAAAGAAAAATATCATCCTTGTGGTGACACAACAAAACAATATTGTTCAATTTTCTTTATAAGCATCAAATGTGATAAATTAACATCTTAAATACTTAATACTTGCCTTGTGGTGACACAACAAACTCATATTAAATATTTAATACTCTATTAATTTTATCATGCTAGAAGGCTTAACGTTCGATATTCCAAATATCTTTGAACGCTTAGGATTTAATATAAAAATTGTGGGTTTGTTATTAATTTGTATCGATTCTTGTTTAGCTTGCATATATATATATAAAATACGCGTATATTAATGAACATGCGAAGCATGTTTGTATAATATATAATATATATAATATAAGCATGCACATATAGAATACTATATTCTACCTGGATTTATTATGGACTTTTATTCTAGTTTGGTTCACTAGAGCCACCAAGTGAACCAAAAGGTCCAACCCTAGGGGTGCAAGAAATAATATTTAAATATAACTATTACATTTAAACCTTGCTCCATTACAAACGTCTTCAAGCGCTCCTTGCTCCTTGATCTCCAATTCTTCAAAATTAATTCTAACTATTCCTATTACAAAACTATTTAAAATAAATAGAAATCTTGATCAGCAGTCAAGGGGAAGTACATAGGAGGGGAATAGAATTTACATTAAGAAAAATTAGAGAAGGCGAGGTACGCAGACCCCATTTAATAAAACCCATACATTCATGCATCCAACTAAAATAAAATCCAATCACATTGGTCAATAGTCTATAATCAATCCCATTTAATATCATACACATCATCATATGCATCAATAAATAACATTCATCTTATGAATAATAAACATTTAATATATATATTGATATCATTTAATGGGCAAATTTAGTTAGTATAAAATCTAATTTTTAATCAAAATAAACTCCTTTATTTTAATCCAAATTTAAATCAAAATAAAACTATTTAATTTTAATTTATCTAATTTTGAATAAAATAAACTATTTTATTTTAATCAAAATCTTTAATCAAAATAAACTCTTTTATTTTAATTAATTATGGAATCTAATTCCAAGTAAAAATAAATAAATAACTCCTTTATTAAAGGAAACACAGATTCTCTTTTCCTATTCACAAATAAACTCCTTTATTTTGACTAATATGAAATCTTATTTCATATCTAAATAAACTCCTTTATTTAAGGAAATTAGGATTCTCTTTCCTATTCACAAATAAACTTCTTTATTTTGAATAATATGAAATCTTATTTCATATCTAAATAAACTCTTTATTTAAGGAAACACAAAATCCAATTTCAACTCCAATTAGTTATCATGGAATCCAATTCCAACTCTAATTAGTTAGCATGAAATTTAATTTTAAAATTAAAATAAACTTTTTATTTTAATATTAAAATAAACCTTTATTTTAAGATTAAAATAAATTTTAATTATAAAATTATTAAGAATAATATATATATATAACTATATATATATATATATATATATAATAATAATATATATATATCAAATATATATATATATATATATATATATATATTACGTTAATATATATATAAAATATATATAATCACTTCCAAAAAATCCTGCACTTCCACAAATGAACTACCACCCGGATTTCTCATATCACATGCCCGTAAATAAAGATGGTCTGCTATGAAGATAATATCATCACTTATTCTCGTGTTCCCAAGGATGCCTTGATGCTAAAAGAAGAAGAGAACACCTTAATACTCAGATAATAAAGTTTCGAATTTTTTTTTAAATAAATTTATACAAATGATTATGCCTAACTAAATTGTTCTAAACACATATCAATATACATATCAAATTTAAAACAATTAATAATTAGTGATAAAGGTTTGGCTCGATGCCAATCGTTAGGTTTGTAATATTCAAGAACGCAATCAAATTGCAAAATAATGCTAAAACGTAAAATCGAGTTTTAAAATTTTACAAACCATATAATTCGGATCACCCTTTATGCACAATTATTAATTAAACGAAAAGATAAAGAATAAAATCATACCCTTGAAGATCGAGCTTCCTCAGTACAAGTTCACCTCCAAATCCTTTCGCGTTCAACTTGAATTCATGGGTTTGGCTCCTTCCTTTGATCAACGTTAGCCACCCAAGTGTTTGACCTCTAGAGGTGATCCACCAAGGAAGAAGAAGGATTCAAGAAGATGGGTATTGGCTCAAACCCTAGTTTTTCCTATCTGTATAGAAAAAGGGGGCGTACTCTTCAACTCCAGGAATTACGTATCTTTTGATATCGATATAGACACTTCTTATAAAGATATCGGGTAACCTTATTTAATAAAATAAGGTATTATTTAATTAAACTCTTTTAATTAAATGGGCTCCCTAATCTTATTAGGAATAATTAATTAAACTCCTTTAACTAATTTTCTCTCCTAATCCTATTAGGAATAAATGAGAGTACTTATATTAAATTAATTTCTAAACTCTTTTAGAAATTAAAATAATAATAATAATTGTAATAATATTAATAAGACTCCTCTTATTAATTTATATTTAATATTTCTAAAATATTAAATAATAATATTAAGCTATTTAATTTATTCTATCACCATAGATTAAATTAAATATACATAACATATTATTACGATTATGCCATTAACTTCTTAAATAATTATTCTTCCTTTTATGGTGTGACCCTTTAGGTTCTCTATATTAAACCGGTTGTGAATTAATCAATTAGAACAATTCTAATCTTATTTAAATAAATAAATTAAACAATTAATTTATTTAAATAAATAATATTTATTCTACAATAGGGATAAGCTTCCCTAGCGATCAACGACTTTCCAGATAATATAGATTTCAACATTAATCATAAAAGAACCTTTGAGTAAATAATTAACGTACAATTCAATCCTTCCACCATACAATGTCCTAATTAAATATAAGACATGGAATTACTGTCAAGTCTTATTTTATTTAATTATATGTATTTCGACTCTTAAATGCACAACACCAAATAATGCAAATTAGAAACTCCTTTCTAATTTCATTCTGCCTTGGCCAAGGACTACTTGTACTACTATCACATAGGATATTTCTCTTCTTTTATTAGAAGTGGTAGATTCTTTATTGATCATATATTATCTCCATGTACAACTTGTTATACCCAAGCATACCCTTTGATATACCCTAAGGGTCTTAAGGAATAAGTCAAAGTATAACTCATCATACACAAGATACTATGATGATCTCAAGTCCAAGGATTACTTGTACTACTATCACTACAGAATTCCTATGACAAAAAGTAAAACTCCATTAGGTATTCCTTAGCGAGTCACGCTCAATTGAACTTATTCTCTAATAAGCACCTACATACTTGCTTTAGTGTCTCCACACAAATGATCATGAGATCAATCATCCTCATCCAATGAGCAAGCAACGTATGTACCAATCTATCCGGATTCACTAATCCCTAATTTAGTAATCCAATGATTGGGAACTATTTTAGTTTTAAGCTTTCTAAGAATTTAGATCTCATTAGAATGATCATCATCATTATTCTAAAAGCATTGCTTAAAACTATGGGTTTATCACATATTATAAAACAACATCATGTAGATAATTAAAAGCCTTTAATAAATTAATACTTTTTATTAATAAATGAATAAGATTGTTACAAAGTATATGCTTTATCATCAAACATGATTGTCTTGTGTGCATACTACTTTCAGGATGAAGATATGGGAGCCTCTCATAGGCTCAAAACTGCCAATACTAGATCAAATATCTGTTGTCAGTCAAACTCTCAACCCGAATAAGGGAAATTAAAAGGGAAAATACCCACCAACAGGAATACGTAAAACTCTAATCAAGCCTCTGTCAAGCCCTATGATTGCATGCGCATCCCCCCTGAGGAAATAGGCAAAGGTATAGGAGCCCCAATTAAAACTCTCTAATACGGTCGATATCCCGTGTGGCGCTGACTAAAGCGAATGACATCGTGAAAGAGTTATCAACCAAAAAATAACCCATGAGGAGGATCAGGAACAATCGCCAAAGGATTCAATTTCTGACCCTCGGATCATTGAGTAATGGCTTAGTCAAAGCCCCACTCACGACATCTACACTCAAAGGATCAAGACAGCATCGTCCCGCCTTGAAAGTCAGTAAAGCGGGACTCCTAAAAAGGATCTAATGGTAGTAGGGGAAATGTCATCCACAAAAGGCAAAGCCGCCCCAGAAAACTCCATCCCAATAATGAACCGCCAATCAATCGGTGTCATTATCACCTCATAATCCAGCAAATGGAGAGACTGATTATGGTGAAACCAGCGCTCAGACAAAGCCCTGAGGTAACCTCAGGGACAATAACGGGGAAGGATGGAGAAGAAAGCCTCAAATCCCCAAGCATGCACAATCTCTTGGTACTCTGGATGAAGAGTCTAGTATAGAGAATGTATGTTGAACCAGTTCCCACGAGGCTGCATAAAGCTGGGAACCTGCATCACAATACAAATCAACATCAGAACCCTTGACCCCACAAATGGGAAAAGGAAGAACTGCACTACTTTTACCTCGTTCGCATGTAGATAGATCAAGGGGTAACAACTTAAATCATCTAAAAGCTCTAGATTCGTCACATTTATGGCTGGAAGCTCCTCGCGGGAATGGAGAAGGAGCAGCCGCAAATGCAGACATCCTCCTCCTCATCCTCATCATCCTGTCTCTCAACCCGGATAAGAAGAATAATTGACTCTGTTAATGGATGAGGTCGCCGGGATGGACGAGGTAGAGGCACATCTGAAGCTCTCCTCCACACACCAAGAGGTCCTACGGAGCCTTTCGGCTAGTCTGGATCCATATATATCCGGATAAAAGTCTCCAAATCACCTCAGAAAGGGTGTGGTAAATTCTAACCTAGAGCTCATTAAATGCATTTCATAACTATATACATGCATGCATTACTTTAACATACATCTACAGTAGAGTTAAAAATGCATGATCATTCAATGCTTAGACTCGTGGAAAAATTTTGCCAGTCTCCTTTGTAAAAAGGGGTATCCACATGCACGTAGGCATGACTAGGTGGTCATTCAGTAGCACACCAACTCACAGTCATAAATATCTTATATGCATGAAAAATATCAAAGTCATAATCTATAAGGGTAGCCTAATTACCAGGATTACTTTGCTTGAAAACCTTTACTCATTTGTCCTCAAATAGGATGAAAAAATAGCAAAAAAAAGGTGCCAAATTGATTATTTCAAAAGTTACTTTTTTCACATTAATATGTTCAGCATGGTAAAATACTAACATTTACTATGTTGAATAATTTTTATCAAGTCATATGAGCATGCATATTCACTTCTATGTGTTTAAGAGCTTTTCATGTGATATCTCACTTTCCAATGGACAAAAATGGAAAAGGAGATATGCATACGTTACCAGAATAGAGCAGAACAACTGTACAGTGATAGATTTTGCAAAAAGCAGCCCGAACTCAGTAGATCTGAAGATGAAATCTTGGATTTCCTATGCGACTTCAAACTAAAAATGACTTGTGAAAGGGAAATGAAATGAGATATAACGCCTACGTAAGGCGATTATGGGTCCACCATGGCTACCCTGCGTGGTCCCCACCCTCTCCAGCTTGATCAAATTTGAGTTGTAAAGGAGGTCCCAAAAGCTAAAAAGTCAAATCAGGAAAAAAAGATGTTATGCGATTAAGCAGAAAAGCTTGAAATCCTGATTTTCAGATACTAAATTGCGAGTCTACATATCAATCATTGGTATTTGCCCAAACATTAGGTTTACAAAGCTGATGATCAAAGCTGTTGAAAGCTACCCTTTTCAATACCTTACACAAGTCTGATGCCATCACTGGGATTATAATTGCAATCAAAATCATACATTACATCAGAAATATATCCCCAGTAGAGATTTCATACATCCTTAACCATTGAAGGACATTTCAGCGATGATTAGGCAACCCTGATATTATTAGTCGCTGATAGTAACTCCAGCGAAGCATCGGAGGTGGTCCGATGATGTTACCCGTTGAAGAACATTTCAGCAAAGATCAGGCAGCCCTGATATTATCAGTCATCGGTAGTAAATCCAGTGAAGCATCGGAGGTGGTCCGATGATGTTACCCGTTGAAGAACATTTCAATGAAGGTCTGACAGTTCTGACATTATTAGTCGTTAGCATTAACCCCCAACGAAGCATCGGAGGTGGTCTGATGATCTTAATCGTTGAAGAACATTTCAGCGAAGATCAGGCAGCCCTAAAATTATTATTTGTTGGCAATAACTCCAGTGAAGCATCGGAAGTGGTCCGATGATGTTAGCCGTTGAAGAAAATTTTATCGAAGATCAGGCAGCCATGATATTATTAGTCGTTGGCAATAAATCCAGCGAAGCATCAGAGGTGGTCCGATGATGTTACCCGCTGAAGAATATTTCAATGAAGGTCAAACAACCTTGACATTATTAGTTGTTGGCATTAACCCCCAGCGAAGCATCGGAGGTGGTTCGATGATCTTAGCCGTTGAAGAACATTTCAACGAAGATCAGGCAACCCTAATATTATCAGTCGTTGGTAGTAAATCCTGTGAAGAATAAGAGGTGGTTCGATGATGTTACCTGTTAAAGAACATTTCAGTGAAGATTAGGCAACCTTGATATTATTAGTCGTTGACAGTAACTCCAGCAAAGCATCGGAGGTGGTCCGATGATGTTAGTCGTTGAAAGACATTTCAACGAAGGTCAGTCAGCCCTAACATTACCAGCTATTGCCACTAACTCTTGCGAAGCGTCAGAAAGACCTAACGATACAAACCATGGAAAACCATCCTCATCGGGGAGGACCGATGATTGAATCTGTTCTACAGATCCTCGGCAGTCAAAGCACCATTCCCCAAGAATGTCTCGTACATGAGAAAAACATCTTCAGTGGAAGGCCTGTACAAATGATTAAGGACTTTGGTTGTGATGCCCCCAAAATAGATATACATCACCCATCTTGGGTCGCCAAATACATGGTACAGAAAAAAAATACAAACTTAATTATACAACATAAACTGAGAGTTTTTACACGATATTGTCATATAGACAATATCTAAACTCAAATGGAGTCCCCATTACATTTATTATCACACTATTTCATAGAATAGTGAGGACTACTATAGCCACCAACTCAGACCATCACTCTGTTCCCCGACTAGTCCCGGCTACGTTCTCATTTCCTGAAGAGAACAATAAAAGCAAAGGGTGAGCTCAAGTAGCCCAGTAAGAAGTATTATAACTAAGATAATGCAGAATAAATTATTGTTAGCCTTCAACAGTGTTAAACTGATAAAATACAATAAACATCAAGTTTAACTGTAGCGGAACAAGCAATCCATTAGAAGAGTTAAGTAGAGCATGATATCTACTATCTTCTATGATTTAAAAAGTTTAACATCAATTTTATCGCTGAGACTCAGCTCAATAAATAATCCACATCACTGAATTATCCATGCACTACAGGCCAAGGATATTCGTGTTATCACCAATGATCATGATCATGCCAACAACTGTCCATCAATGCACTACGGGCCAATGAGGACTTTTACCACGTCATTTGTAACATTACAGGTCATGATTACACCGAATAATCCATGGTCATAATCATACTAATCAATAGTCCATCTATGTACTACGGGCCAAAGATGACTTTCATAATAATATAAATATGAAGATAATGACAATGATATAAGAATTCAATTAAATGAGAGCAAAGATAAATTTTAAAGATTTTATAATTTAATTTATCCAAAATTCAATAATGTCTAAATTGTCAACATGATACTTCTTTGTGGAGTAAAATTCAAGAATATTATTGTACCAAAAATAATTTAGACCAAAAAGAAATCACTTATTGTCATGAATAGTACCCCGGGTGAATAGTAACCGCGTGAATAGTATCCCGTGAATAGTACTTTGGGAATATTATCCCGTGAATAATACTCTCGTATGAAAAGGTTAAAACTTATCAAGAATGCTCAGAATAATATTTTCATGAAAAAATACTAGATGAAGCTTAAATTTCAAGGATATTCTACTAATTTCAAGAAGTAAAATTTTACATAATTAACAAATGATTTTGAGAAATAATTTTTTAATTCAAAAATAAGAAAAAAAGAAGAAAGAAAGTACTTGAATCATATAAGTGTATATGATAATTAAGTTAGATAGTTAATTTATTAACTAAGAAGTATACTTAATCATTTTCAAGGAAGAGTAATGAAAGTTATGTAAGAAATTGACATAGCTTGAAGGTTAGCCTTGATTGTTAAATTAAAAGGATTTACAATCCTTAAGTAATTGATTATTGATATGAGTATGTATATGTTTATAACTTATTAATTCAATTTAGGCTAATAAGTTAATAAACTAGGGAAAATATTTTAGGACATATATGAATGATGTACGTGATTGAGTAAATATGTATTATATAATATGTATACATTTATTTTGTAAAGAGATGAAGAATAAAGTTATGTAACCTAATACATATATTAGGTATGATAATTAAATAACCTAATGGGTTATAATTTAAGAGAATGATAGTATTTAAAAAGATATATTAATTCTAAGAGATTTATTTTATACATCTCGGTTAATTAATTTTATAACCTAATTATAGCAAGTCTAATTGGGTTAAGGAAATAAATGTGCATAAGTAAGGATTTATGTTATAATTGAGAAATGAAAACCCTAATTAAATAATTAGGAAAGGATATAATTAAAGGTATTAGACAATGTAAATTATATGGCCCAAATATGCTAAGTAGAGAGTCCAAATGAATTATTGGATGGCCCAATTTTTAGCCCAAGTGGGAGAGGACTTTTGGACATTTAGTAAATCAAATAAAGCATAAAAGGAAAGACAAAATTGGGCAACCTAAGGCCATTTGGCCGGATATAAGAGAAGGAAAAAGAGGGGAAGAATGTAATGATGGATTACTTTAGTTGGTGACCAACTCCTATTATGTGTCATCATTTTAATTTGCCAACACTTAGTTCATTCTTGTAAGTCATCTCTTGGTAAGTAAGAAAGAGAGATAATAGGTGGGAGCAAGGCCACATGGCCGGATGATTTGTGGAAGAGAAAAGGAGGAGGAGTGAGATACTTGTAATATATCTATATCTAATCTATCTTATTTAGTTTCTCTTTCATCTCTTTTATTTTTATAACTAAAGGAACTAAATAGAGAGAGAGAGAAGAGTGGAAAATTCGACAGCCTTGAGAAGTAGAAGGGAGGGAGTTTGATTTTCATATCAACACACTTCATCTCTTACTTAGCAAGAAGGAGAAGTAAATCAAGCTAAGTTATAAAAATCAACCTATAAGCTAGTTATTCCTTTTAGTTAATTTGTTTTGATGAAATATGAAACTATATTTCTAAACTCAAAAACCATGTATATACATGTTAACAAGTGTTTCATGATTAGATATACCCATATTGGGTGTTATTTTAGTTGGAAATCAAAAGTAAAGAAAAGTGATTTTCTAGTTTATAAACCCTAAAATTTCTTTGTACTTTGGATTTCTACCACTTTTGATCTACATCTTCTTTTTGTGATCCGTCAAAGAGAGGTGCTAAATATATAAGTTAACTACTACACCCAAGTGGTATTACTCAAAAATGTTGAGTACACAGTCCGTAGTGACTGATTTAGCAAAAACAATTTTGTGTCTTTTAAGGAAAAAACAGACTATTTTGGACAGTCAGGGGTAGGGGCAATTTCATTATTTTTCTGACATTCAAAAATTCTGAAAATATTTTGGAGGATACTATGATACGTTTTCTAACATCTCCGAGTGGAATCACTAAAAAAGGAGTTTTAGATTTCCGTATGGACTATTTTTAACAGAGCACGAAAAATTGCAAAATGACAAATAGCTACTGCCCAGAAATTTAAAATGGAATTTTGACAACTTAACTTGTGAGAAAATTTCATACCTTTTTGGACATGAAAATATATGGTATAAAGTACCTACTGTCCAAAAATGAGCTCATTCTGACTTAAAACGACCAAGTTATGATCATTTCAATATTTGGGTTTTTTAGACGAAAAATTGTTATAACTTAGGAGTTCTATAACTCAGATGGCCATGTAAATTTAAATCGGAGGATCATGTTAACACATACAAGATTGTGTCAAGAGATGGGAATTTCTAGAGTTGAGTATGATAGGGCTAATTTCTTAAGCTACGCACTAAAAATAATTTTTGAAAAATACTAAAAGTTGAAAATTTTTGGAAAAATACTTTTTGTGTATGAAATATATGTATATGTGTTTGGACAAAGAATAGAAAAATAATAATCTGATTTGGTGTTTTCGTGAAAAGGATATGGAATCCAGTTTGCTGGATTGAAAAATCTGATGAATCCAGCTTACTGGATTGAAAAGAAGTTTACTGAATTGAAAATATATTGAATCAAGTTTGCTGGATTGTAATCTGGTTGTTGGATTTGGAATCCAGTTTACTGGATTGCAGTTTGGTTTGCTGGATTAACCATCTAGATGCTGGATTTGGAATCCAGGTTGCTAGATTTGGAATCTAGTCTGCTGAATTGGTAATTTGATTACTAGATTTAGAATCCGAAGTTTGGATTAGTATTTGACTTATTAGAGTTTAAGGAAGAACTTATAATATATAAGATTAGAGTGTTAAATCATAATGTATATAATATAGTGATTAAAGAATTATCAAAGGATGATAATAATACTAATATTGTAAGGTGTTATCTAATATTTAATTATGTGATTAAGTGTTCGATAATTGATTGATAAAATAATTGTATTATGATACAAAGTGTGATATGCTGATTAAAAGACCAATCTTATTAATGATAGGTCTTACAAAAGAAGTTAACTTAAATTGCATTGCAGTAGTCAACGAATCAAGAAAGTTTCCTAATTCAACTTGTGTTACTATTTTTCAAGCGCGGTAGTGAATAATTATTGATAGTTATTCACATCTATAATGATTGTTGTAATTCGCACGTAGTGCAATTGATTCTTGTTCTATTATTTGAACTATTTATAAATCATGTCTTAGCTAATTGTTTATGCGAGACTAATATTTGTTAAAGCATGAAATGTTCTATTTATTATGAACTAAATTGTTATTGGAAGATCTATGTCATTGGTTTCGGCTAGATTAGTTTTGTTATTAATTATTGAAATCATAGTATTTCTTTGAAAGTAATCCAAACCATATTGTTGTGGTACGGACTCGTGATGTAAGACTGAGATGAACAAATTTTAATGTTGTAAATCGACCTATGCGCTATTATTGAGTATTATGCATAATATAGGGTACAAAGGAGTTGGCCGCTCCAGGTACTTGCAGAAGAGTATAGTTTAGTTTTTATAACTAATTTATATTCTTGTGGTAATTTAGTTTTAATAACTAAATGATTCCTCTATTAGTTCATGATCCTTTTGTGATCACTCAAAGATGAAATCTGGGTATATCACACTTTATTGAATATTGTTGCAGTATTGTTAATTCTTCTTATTCAATTGAATATTATTGAATCTTTGAAAGAATTTTACTCTTTCATCTCTGATATGTTATTCAGTATGAAATGGGAGAAAGTTTATTATTGAGATTGAATTATTATTCCGCCACTTCTAAATCTTTTGATTATTGTTGAAGTCCTATAGAAGCCAGATTCTTCTATTCATGATATATATCATTTATTGTATATTTTAACTTGCTGGGCTAACTCGTTGCTCACCCTTGGTTAAATAAAATATTTCAGCTAATACCGATGTAGTAGAAGGTTCTAGCAGGGACAAAGGCAAAGGCAAGGCTCGGGAGTAGTTATTGTCAACTTCTAATGGTTATGTTTTATTATGTAATTATTTATGTAAACCTTTTGGTTATATAAGGGTATGTAAGTTATGTCAAGGTTAGTTAACCTGGGATATTGTTATAAGTTGTATTAAGGAATATTATGAATGATGTTTTTCATTAATGAATGAATAGTTAGATGTGATATATATGATGGATCGTGAGCACTAAACCCGAGGTTAGGGAACCCGGATTTGGGGGCATCACAAGTTGGTATCAAAGCTGTAGGTTATAAACCTTAGGTGGGGGGAAAAGCCTTAGGAATATAACCATAAACAGGATAGAGAAAACTCATTTAGAGTTCTAAGTGATGGATTAGGAAAATTTATCAATACTAAGATATGGGGACACTCAGTGTTTATGGATTATGTTTGATAGTGATGTACTAATGAAGTTATTTAAAACTGGTGACAGGATGTCAGGATATTATAAGAAGGTTACGAAAATGTTAGCAGCTGAATCAATGCCATTAGCCGAGGTGCTCGGCTCAGAGTGAGTCAGTTGAGGAAGTTTTAAGAGACGAACCTGCGGTAAATCTAGCAAGCGATCATGACGAGTACCCCGAGATGGAGCTGGACGAAGATGAAGAAGTATATTCCAAAGAAACTAAGGTGGAGCCAGAAATAAAGATCAAAGATGGGGAAGAAGGCAAGGTGGCAATTGAAGAACGTCAAACATCTTTGGAAGTTCAAGATTTAAGGACTAAAGTACTTCTCCTGGAGGAATTATGGAAGATGAAAAGAGCATTTACGAGATACGGAAGAATGAAATAATCTGAAGGCACAAGTCGATAGAATGAGGGTTAAGTGTAGTGTACCATTTAAAGATGTAAGTAAGAAAAAGAAGGGTAATAAAAGGAAAAAGAACTATGACAGTGACAACAACTCAGAGAATTCGCATTCAAAGAAGAAACAAGCATGTTGCAAGTATGGAAAGAACCATTCAGGGGAATGTATGTGGGGTAAGAATGTGTGTTACAATTGTGGTCAAGAAGGACATCTATCACCAAATTGTCCTAAACCAAAGAAAGGAGGATGTTTTGGATGTGGTGGAACGTGCCATAGGGTTAAGAATTGTCCTAAAAAGAAGACAGATGGAGGAAGTGGACGGAAGAAAGATTAAGTGTGAGGAGTATAATCTTTTGGAGTATAATATTCGCTTTGGTATGAATATCAAGATAATTTTTGTATGTCTCAACTTTTTGTGTAAAGTTGTAGTAATGAATCCCGACTTTTGTCACAAAGGGATAATAACCATTTGTAGTAGTATGTGCTATGTACTGAAAAGTACTATGTACTATTTGCATGAATATAAATGCAATGATATGATTATATGTTTGAATAAGTAATTAAATTCTGAGAAGTAAATTATTAAGATAATTATCTGATGAATTTGATAATTCAGTAAGCTAAATTAAATAATCTAGAAAGCTAAAATTGGTTTAAGTTTAAAATTTTGTATACTACTAAGATGTGGCATAAAGACAATGTATTAATGTAAGTCTTTATTTCATCAGATAATGCCGCCAAGACGACAAAATTGTAACCAAAGGGAGGAACAGTCTGTGAATAATGAAGGAGATCAAGCTGATCCAATCCAGAACTTCGCAGACATGCTAGCTCAAGCTATGCAAACGAGATCCCCGGCAGCAAGAAATCGACCAGCTAATCGATTGGCTAACTTTAAAGACTTTAAGGTCGCAGGACCGCCAGAATTTAAGGGAACCACTGACCCTATAGAAGCCCAGACATGGGTAAAGGAGATGGAGAAAGCTTTTGTTATTACTAGAGTAGCGGAGGAGCCAAAGACAGATTTTGCTACCTATTTGATGAAGGGTGAGGCGAATTACTGGTGGGAGACAAACAAAGCTAGAGCTGGTACATCAGTAGTAACCTGGACAAGGTTTAAGGAATTATTTTTCAAAAATTATTTCTCTGAAAGTATGCAAGCAAGAATGGAAGTAAACTTTTTGAAGTTGAAGTAGGAGAATTTATCGGGTTGCGAATACTTGCCAAATTTAATGAACTAGTGAGATTTTCTCACATCATCGTGGACACATAGGTCTGAAAGGCGTGAAGGTTTGAGAATGGATTGAAGCCAGGGATATATAGCAAGGTAGCTGTGTTTCAGATTAAGACATTTTCGACCCTGTTGGAAAAAAATAATCATCGCCGAAGGAGGAAGTGAAGCTATGTTAAGGTATCATTAAGAGAAGAAGAAAAAGACGAATAAAGGAGGTAGTAGTGGAGGAAGTAACTCTAATAAGCGTAAGTGGAAGGACAATACTGAATCTGGAGACAAGTCAGGAGATAATAGGAAAAGAGGTGAGGCATGTGCAAATTGCGGTAAAAAGCATTCGGGAGTATGTTTGAAGGGAAAAAGAGTATGTTTTAACTGTGGACAAGAGGGACACATCTCTCCAAATTGTCCAAGTCCAAAGAAGATACCAGGTTGTTTTTCATGTGGATCGCTAGAACATCAAATTCATAACTGTCCAAAGAAGAATGCAGAAAGAGAAAGCAACAATAGAGGAAAGCAAAGGTGGAACCTTTGGCGATCAAAGGACACTTTCGGTAGGGAAGGCCCGACATCACAAGACGTTCAACATGACGTTGCAAGATGCAGTAGCTACCCAAGAGGTGGTGACAGTAATGATTTACTTGAGTAAATGAATTACGCGAGAAATATTGGGTAGATATAGATGTGAATGGTTTTCTTTTATAGATCCCAAGTCACATGTTAGTATATGAAACACAAATTAATATTTTGTTGATATAAATGAATTGATGATACAACTTTAAAAGATATTAGAGAGTAAAAAAGCGGTGATTCCGAGGACGAAATCCTTATAAGGATGGGAGAATGTGAGAACCCAGAATTTTACATAATTCAAATTTTTTGAATAACTTTTTTAAAAAAAAAAAGAGAAAGAAAGTGCTTGGATCATATAAGTGTATATGATAATTAAGTTAGATAGTTAATTTATTGACTAAGAAGTATACTTAATCATTTTCAAGGAAGAGTAATGAAAGTTATGTAAGAAGTTGACATAGCTTGAAGGTTAGCCTTGATTGTTAAATTAAAAGGATTTACAATCCTTAAGTAATTGATTATTGATTATTGAGTATGTATGTGTTTATAACTTATTAATTCAATTTGGGCTTATATATATTATTATCGACTCGCTTTTTCGATTGAGCTCAGGTGTGATATCCAAGCATGCGTTTGCAACTTATATATATATATATATATATATATATATATATATATATATATATATAGGTTCCATCCACGATGTAGGTTGCTGTGGAGCAACCCCTTTTTTAGCCTTGTGTCAATTTTTTTTTTTGCTTCAGCTGCTACAACACGAGACTAAAAAAGAGGTTGCTCCACAACAACCGATTACTTTGGATGGAACCCATATATATATATATATATATATATACGGTCCGGATCTTAAGCTCACCCCTTAACTAGCTCACCTTGCTCACCCCCTTTAATGACGGATTCGCATGACGATTTTGTCCATCGCTATATGTAGAACCGTAATCTTAGCTTTTAGCGACAAATAACATATAGCGACGAACAACATATAACGAAGGACCGAACATATAGCGATGGACCGAATCATCGCATGGTCCGTCGCTAAAGGGGGGTGAGCAAAGTGAGCTAGATAAGGTGAGCTTAAGATCCGATCGTGATATATATATATATATATATATATATATATATATATATATATATATATATATATTTCCCACTTTTATATAAATATCTGCTTTAACTGCTTTCATAATGTAGATATTTATTCATTCAGCCTGCGGGCTAGATTTGCCTTAATCTGGCTATTTCTCACTTTAACCGGTTTATGGTGACTAAACTGGAACCGTTGAAGCTGGAATAGTTTAGATTTACTCAAATCTAGTTCTTTTTCTAGATTTTACACATATTGTTTTCTCATGTGAGTCTAGGAATCATATGATCACAGATTCAGCTTCTTAATCTAGATTTGGTTCCCGTGATGGACATTTTCAGCTGTAGCCAGCATGTAAATTATTTACGGTACCTGAATATCCTTAGATGGCTCTTATGCCCACAAGGAGTTCGACACTGTTATGTATCTTATTTTCTCGAAGATGCCCCGCATCTCAAAAATAAAAGCAATCAAGCCGAACACAATAAAATGGAAGTATCGAAGGCCTCAATTACTATTGAGCATAAGGGTTTGAAAAACCTATTTTACAAAACATCATTGCTATATCTTGTTAAAATTGAACTTTTATACAAAAGTCAAACCCTTTGTATATAGGTACAAACGAGTCATAGCACTACTTGCAAACAACTGCACATAGACCTAACACACACACACATACACAGATAAAAGTTTTAAATGAAAAGTGGCGATAACCGTGTTATCACGGAAGTCGGGGGGTGCCTAACACCTTCCATCCTCTTAATCAAGCCCCCGAACCCTAACGAATTTTGGTTTCCCAGACCAGTTAAACAGTCTCACGTCACTAGCTCTTTGTGCAAACCTTTTCTCGGTTGAGTTGGTGCAACCATTTAAAAATAACCAATAGGCGACTCTCAAAATAGTCAAATTGTTTACATATACATATCGGTCCTTTTCAAACTTGTTTTTTCAAACAAATCTCACCTAAAAAATGAGAACACCAAAAGACAAGAACAAAAAGGGACAAATAAAAATCTTGACGTTGACACCTGCTCTTTTGATCTAATCCATGTTCCAAGATATAATGGATCCCATGATGGCCTGAAGTTCAGAAAAGAGAAGAGTAACTTAGTCACTACTCTCCAACCTCGAAAGATTGTGGAGTTAAGTAAAACCAACTCCACGAACCAAACAGGAAGGAATAGTAGAGTTAAGCTTCACTCATTACAAATCGTGAATCACAGGATGTATGGAAAAAGAAGAATCAGTGTAAAGGAAAGACTACCAAGAATCCATGGAAGTCCAAATAGAGAAAGAATCCACACATAAGCATGCATCATGCTAGATGTTTTATATGTGATAAATATGGCCATAAGGCTTCAGAATGTTATAATAATCCTCTGCATATTAAACCCAAAGTCATGCAGATTTGGGTTCCCAAGGGTACTAACAAGGTAGGACCCATGCAAGTCTGGATACCAAAATGAGAGTTTAACCTTACTACAGGAACAAAGCTCCACCATCACAACTTGGTATCTGCACAGTGGATGCTCAAGGCACATGACCGGAAACAAAGCCCTCTATCTAACTTCACAGAATAGGAGGGTCCTACAGTTATCTTTGGAGACAATGGCTCTAGTAAAACAAGATTATATGGCTCAGGTGGGAATGGTGCAGTGTCTTTTAGCAAAGTAGCTTATGTGGAAGGGCAAAAGCACAATCTTCTGAGCATAAGTCAACTCTGTGAAAAGGGTCATCAAGTTACCTTCCTCAACAATCAGTGTCAAGTTAGAGATATGAAGACCTCTTCTATAAAGCTGACTAGAACAAGAGAAGGGAATGTCTACACTGTTAATCTTGCTCAACTGAGTTCTGATGAGAGAATATGTTTTCTTGCTAAAGCCTCTGAAGAAATGAGTTGGCTATGGCATAGAAGGTTGTCTCATCTTAACTTCAAGAGCATGTCAAAATTGGCCTTCAAAGATCTAGTAGTAGGTTTACCCAAGTTCAGCTTTGTCAAAGAAAGGTCATGCAATACATGTCAGCTTGGAAAGAAAATTAGGAGTTCATTCCAAGGTAAAACGGTCAACTCAATTGGTAAGCTCCTACAGTTACTTCACATGGATCTATTTGGGCCAATTCCAACTGCAGGCCTTGGTGGGAAGAGATACTCATTGGTCGTAGTGGATGACTACACCAGATTTACATGGGTATTCTTTCTAAATTTTAAAGATGAAATAAGCTCTCAACTTATCAAGATGTTCAAGCTGGTGATGAACGAAAAAGGAGAAAAGATCAAGGCTATAAGGATTGATCATGGAAGAGAGTTCGACTTCTCTTAGATGGATCAGTTTTGCGCAGACAATGGCATCAGTCACAACTTCTCGACCCACGAAATCCACAACAAAACGGAGTAGCTAAAAGAAAGAACAGAACATTGATTAAAGCTGGAAGGACTCTACTAGCAGCAGCTCATTTGCCTGGATACTTCTGGGCAGAAGTTGTCAACATTACGTGTTACACTCAGAACAGGTCTCTTATTCACTCTACATTAAAGAAGACTCCCTACGAGCTGTGGAGAGGAAGAAAGCCAAATGTTAGCTATTTCCATGTGTTTGGTTGTGTATGCTACATTCTCTACAATGGAAAACAATATCTAACTAAGTTCCAACCCAAGTCAGACGAAGAATCTTTCTTGGATATGCCATAGACAATAAGGCCTATAGTGTGTTCAACAAGAAGACGCTAAGTGTTGAAGTCTCAATGCATATCATCTTCGATGAAATAGACTCAGACAAATATGTGCCTTAAGACACTACGATCGACGACTTGGACAATACGAATGAGGTGATCGAGCCCAACACCACAATCGCAGCCCTAAAAGATGAAATCATCGAGCCTGAAGAAGAGATCATAGAGAGAGCTATACCAGACGACGAACCTCTACAACAAGAGACAAATGTTGATCTTTAAGAATTCAGACAAGAAGGCACCAGAACAAATGTTCTAATAGGGAACAGATAGGCAAGAGATTACACTCAAGATCTTATCATTGGAGACCCAAATGCAAGAGTTAATACGAGATCTGCCACCTAGAATGAGTGTTTCTATCTAAGCTTTCTGTGCCAGATGGAACCCAAGAAGATAGAAGGTGTTATGGAAGATTCGAGTTGGATAGAAGCCATACAAGAGGAACTGAATCACTTTGAAAGAAGCAAAGTCTGGAGACTAGTTCTTAGACCAAGAAGTCACCCAGTTATTGGCACCAAATGGGTCTTCAGAAACAAAATGGATGAAGATGGGGTAATCACAGGGAACAAGGCAAGACTAATGGCCAAAGGTTATTCCCAAGAAGAACGCATCGACTACAACGAGACCTTTGCACCTGTTGCAGACTCGAAGTTATAAGGATATTCCTTGCCATTTCTGCCCACATGAAGTTCAAAGTTTTCCAGATGGATGTCAAGAGTGCATTTCTGAATGGTGAACTTCAAGAAGTATATGTGGAGCAACCTCCAGGTTTCATCAATCCAACTCTCTCTAATTATGTTTATAGACTAGACAAAGCCTTATATGGACTTAAACAAGTACCTAAAGCATGGTATAAAACACTAACTAACTTTTTCATTGAAAATGGTTTCACTAGAGGTAGAGTAGATACCACATTATTTCTTAGGAAGCACAAAAATAAAGTCTTACTAGTTCAAATATATGTAGATGATATTATCTTTGGTTCTACTAATGAAAATCTGTGCAAGAGATTTTCCAAGCTTATGCAGAGCAAGTTTGAAATGAGTATGATGGGTGAGTTAAATTTCTTTCTTAGACTATAAGTGAAACAGACTGATGAAGGTATCTTCACAAACCAATCCAAGCACATTAAAGACTTACTTAACAAGTATGTCATGGAATCAGCCACTCCCATGAAAACACCAATTGCTCCAGCGACTAAGCTTGACAAAGATGAGAAAGGTAAATGTATTGACATTACTCAATACAGAGGTATAATAGGCTCTCTTCTGTATCTAACCGTCAGCAGACCAGACATAATGTTTGCTACATGTATATGTGCTAGATTTCAATTTAATCCTAAGGAATCACACTTAACTGTTGTAAAAAGAATTTTCAGGTATCTCAAAGGCAAACCTCATTTGGGACTTTGGTATCCCAAGGAGTCCTCCTTTAAACTGTCTGGATATACAGATGTTAATTTTGCAGGCTGCAAGATCGATATAAAAAGTACCAGTGGCACTTGTCAGTTGCTAGAAAACAAACTTATGTCCTAGTTTAGTAAGAAGCAAAATTCAGTATCTACCTCAATAGCAGAAGCTGAATACATTGTTGCAAGCAGCTGCTGTGCTCAAATCTTATGGATGAAGAACCAGCTAGAAGATTATGGATTTGATTTCAAGTCTATACCTATTCATTGTGATAACATAAGTGCCATAGCAATAACACATAACTCGTTATGCATTCTTGGACTAAGCATATAGAAATAAGATATCATTTTATTAAGGATCATGTTCAAAATGGAAATATATCTTTACAATGCATCCCTACTGAAAATCAACTTGTTGATGTCTTTACAAAACCTTAAGATATGAATCCAGATTTAAAAATTGATAAGTGAGTTAGGTATACTAAATCTACAACCATAAACTCTATGCTCTAGTTGGTGATAACCATGCAGATAAAAAGGCTATGTTAAAATAGCAGAGATGACTAAGAGAAACCATGATCGTGGAGCAGTCTTAACATTGTAAAGAAGTCCACTGTGATGACAGCATTCCTATCAAATCGAAGCAGTCCTTCAGATAAGAGCCTCAGGGATAAACCTGACCCTTAGTTTCTGACTAGGAGGTTGGCCCTTCTTGAGCTACCTTAACCCAGAAGGAATGTTAATTCAGAGTGCATCACAAGAACCCGGAGAGACAATAATCATAGAGCGGGATCAGCAGTGAAGTCAACAATCGTAGAGCAACCTCAACGATCGTATTTGTCCCAAAGGAAACACTAGCTCAAGGAGAGCTAAGGGAAAATTAGTATATATCGAAGAAGCGTATCAAAGAAGCTAAGGAAAGGACTGCACGCCTGTTGAAAAAATCTTTTCAGGTGTTAGGTGAGATAGCAATCTGCTGTGTCAGTAGGTCAGACGACTGAATAACAAAATTCCAGGAAGTCACCATCGGTGCTCAGAAGTTTCTGATACATTTAATGCTTCAACGGATGTCTTCAACAGACATATTTCAAAGGCTCCTTTATAAGGAAATCAGATATAGATGCAAAAAAGAAAAGAAAAAGAACAAGCAAGTACACAACCAAAGCTAAAGAACACTCAACCCTCAAACTCTATGATCCAAAAAGAAATACTTGTTCTGCTACTCAGTTCTTTCGAATGAATGCTTAACTACAACTAAGTAGCACAACCCAAGAACTTAACTCTCATCAAGTGTATTCCAAGTCTGCTGGATTTGAATGGTTCAAAGTGAACTAAGAAGTTCCAAGACTGCAGGTCTTGAAGAAATCTAAGTGATTCAAAAAGTGTAAAGATATCCTTAGTGGATTTCGTACTCGAGGAGTAGAAGAGTGGACTAAGAGCCTTGAGTGCTCTAAACCACTTCAAATCACTATGTCTTTTATATTCTTGTTATAACTGCAATATCTGTTATAACTGCTTATCAACTATTAACTTCGTTTATCTCAAAGGGGAACAAACAAATCATATTTTCCGCTATGGTTAATTTATTAACAAATCTAACAAGTATTTTGAAAAAGAAATTTTTTTAAAAATATCTATTCAACCCCGCTTCTAGATAGCTATTGTGTCTCTCGAACCAACAATAATAATATCGATAATAATAATAATAATAATAATAATAATAATAATAATAATAATAATAATAATAATAACAATATCGATAATAATAATACCGATAATAATAATAATAATAATAATACATATAATAATAATATTTATGGTTTACAATTTCTTTAATTATATTTTCTAATAATTACATAAAAACTCATTTAGTATTAATTATAAAAATAATTAAAAATATTTTTTTCATTTATGTTATTGTATTTTATATTTTTTACTAAGTTCTTTTATTTATATTTTATTTTAAATGATTTTCTTTCATTTTCTATAAAATTTGTTTATTTCCATTTAAGCATTGAAACTCATGCATAAAAATTCCATGTCGCCTTTCTCTCCTAGGTGTCAAATTTAATTTAAAAGTCAAAGGACTTAAGCTGTTTTTTTGTAACGATTTGTAAGAAAACTAAAGTTCAGTGAGTTGACTATAAGAAAAAAAAGTTTAGTGACTCATTTGTAAGTTGGCCTAAAGTACAGTGACCAAAAAAATATGTACCCCTCCCATAATTATATTAGTTGAACTAGTTTATTATAAACAAATATTTAAAAAAATTCATCATTTAATTCTCTAGATTGTAACTTATTCTCGATCTCATTCTTTCTACAAGTATCAACCTGTAACTCATATTCGTATACATGGATAACACCATATATACCAGTTAATTTTAACCTTATGATTCAGACATTTTGTAACTTTACATACCCAAGTTTCACAGTACTAATAACAAAGATTGTTCTTGGAAACAGAGGGGCACATTACGGTAATTTTGGCATCTTACTAGCACTCATTAGTGAAACCTTAGTGCTTACAGAACTCCCATTATCATCCAATACCCTCACTTGGACACATAACTTTATAAAGATATCTCTTCATATCGATAATTCCTACCTATCTAAAATTCACAATATTAATAACACATTTGTACTAGGAACAAAGGAACCTTGCGATGAATTTGGTTTCTTTATTGGTGCTAGATCTATGTTCTTCACAAAGACTCACAATGTTATTCAATATCCTCATTCGGATATATAGTTCTTTATCCATACAATATTAATTTTTACTATTTATCACTTGCTATATGATTTACTTGTTAGTGTTGCAAAAGTCTTTATTTACTACAAATAAAAGACAAGTAAACAATCTAGTCTATGCATTCTACTTTACGTCCATGATCTTCTTATCATTCTTCTTAACTTGGTCTTTAGTATAATAAACACTAAGCGTAAACTTGTTAAAATAACCCTCTTGTAGTTGCAACCTTTAACTATTTCATAGCAACATGAGATCACTATAACTCATAAGAACTCTCTTTCTAATCTTTGATTATAACTTTAATACTAAAAAAATAGCTTTATAGAATGGTAAGAAATAAATAAACTTGGATTGTTATTTATAGAAAAAACATAGTTTTGCTAATTGCACGTTAGGGCTCAGAACGCCTAAAAATGCAGTATTTTCACACCCAGATTCTGTACGTCACGATCTCACTTCTTTCCAAACATACATCATTATATAGCTAAATATAACAACATACATTCTCAAATCCCAGGTTCTAATCCTTATAACCTCGTTCATTACAAATAATGATAATTACATTATTCTTTACATCTTACAAGAGTGACTTTTATCCTCCACCAAGAATATATAACAGTTCATTAAACTAATCTATAGTTTAATTAAACTATTCTACATTACAAGTCTTGGCCTGATCTTCACGCACATTCAAATATTGAATGGCACTTTGTCTAGATATCTGGGTCGACTTGATCTTTACGGGATCTTTAAGTTCTTTCTAACATCGTTCGCTGAAAATGTTTTTATTTAAAGCAAGTGTGAGCATTCAATTGCTCAGCAAGTCATAGCAGTTGAATAAACAACCTCAAGAATTTAAACATTCTTTTAAGACTTCAATAACCGAACAAAGGTTATGAAGTAGCTTGAATAATAGGAATAATCCTGATTCCTATCATTTTAAAACATTAGTCACACTTTGAAATACTTTCATTCTTCTACCTTTTTCATACACATCGTGCCTGGCTAGAATCATTAGCACAGACTTAACAATAACGGTTCATGTATAAACAGAACATTCTCATATTGAACAGTTCAATCAAAGAACAGTCCATCTCATAGAAACACCGAAGTGTTCAAATTATGGCACAAGGCCTCATACATTCTACCACCTTGTATAAATATCACACATTTTCACATAGACAAAACTTCTCAAGTTCAACATCCCAGAAGTTTAAGAAACTATCATTCATTTAGAATATGAATGAAGTTAGGAAACTTGCCTTACGCACAGCTACAGCTTACAGTTTACGCTGAACTGCTTATTCCAATCCTTATATAGCACATACACCAATTAGTCATATACTTGACAATATGCATTGGTTTAGTTAACTTTACTTCTTAAGGTTCTCGTTCTTGTAATCTAAGTTTATGTGACCAACTTTCTTCTACCGCTTTACGGCTTTATGACATACGGAGATGTCTTAACTCATACGATCATCATCTTTGATGATTTACATTCTTAACTTCTTCTTATAACTCTCCTAGGACTCAGCACACATCGTGTCTCCGCTAGTAGTCTATATGGTACTGAGTGGTTTCCCCACAAACAACCAACAAACAAGTTCTCGCCTCATCTACAATATTTTTTATAGTGAGTTAGATCAGTTGCCAGTTTCGTATATACCTCCGCTCTCTGAAGAAATTGTTTAGCCCAGCTACCATATGTCAACCATCAAATATTACGATTTCACCACAACCTAACTTATCTTAACTTATCCGAACCATTAAAACTATAATGTTCGTTAAGTCAATTTCTTATTCCTTATGGCTTTTTAGCAACTAAATATCATACCACTGGATTTATTTGTTATCGTCTAAGTCATACAATCTTTTGTATACTCGTAGCGATCATTCAATATTAATTCTACGCATTCAAAGTGTTAAGCATTTTACATGACCTTATTCTTATCTTTTACAACGTCAGGTTCATTTAACTAGGAACGCCATCAAAGTTAATCATTAACTTGGCTTTTTTACGATATCGACATTGTCTTTAATTCGGGTTCTTCACCATTCATAGGTTTAATCATCATTCTTAATTACCTTACGGTCAAACTATACACGGGGGTGTAGGTTTTGCCTGTTTAATATTCTGCGTTACACTCAACCCCTCACGCTCGGTTAAAGTGTTTAACAATTACATTTCATTCTAACATTTTCTATCGACTCACAATTGGCTTTCATTAATCTTGATACC